>JAGDQP010021355.1:0-12340 GCA_022664845.1 Lepisma saccharinum
AACGAACGAACGCTGTTAACTGCTCAGAGGGAATTAAATATTTTGGATTAATATTTCCGATATAAACATTAACCGGCATTACTATCGGTATGGACTTGTGCATTCGTAGATAAATTATGCGCACAGTATATATTGTGTGATTTCTATTTTATTTATTTCCATTAAACATTGAAACATTTAAAATTGTTTCTATCGTATGAGAAGCGAATAAAATGAGTGTCTAGCAGTGCTCTCTAATTAAGATATAATAAAGCGTGTTTAATCACTTTGGATTACTATTCTCTCTGCAAATCCTTTGATTTATTAAATATCAATCATCATTACATTGACATTTTCAGGTTCTAAATTGTTGTCTGATGTTGCGTTGTACATTGTTTGTTTTCTAAACAGAGTAATTTAAATAGTTTCCGTAATGTTCATAAGTGTTGTTTTTTTTTCGTTCTAAAAGAAAGCTAAATAGCTAAACAATTTTAAAGCCTGCTTCGTTCAGAATAAATTGATATGCAACAGGTGAATAAACAAGTGAGGTTGAGTTCAGTCAGAAACTGTGCATATAAGCTACCACCAGACTTCAGCAGGGAACATCGTATTTGAATGATCAGTGTTGTGATGGATAAATTGCGGAAAGACCTATCTAATGACACTTCAAGAACTTTCCTATCCCTATTAGTCCTAAAGATATAAATCGCTCCTATCTCTGTCACAGCTGCTGCAATGATTTTCATTTATACGGGTTTGACTGATTTCAATCATACTTTTCCAGCGACACCTCATCATTTTTTTCTTCTCTAGTTGTTTCTGAGTTTACAATAATGCCTTATTTCTGGCATTACCTCTGCAATTTGAAGAAAAACAATCTTACGCGTTTGAACTTATCTTGCTTAAGCCTTCCCAACTACAACCCAACCACTTTCCTAGCACTAGTAGTTCCAAACTTAGCAATTCTCCCTAAACTTAGAAACTATTCATGCTATCTGTAAGAATTATACGTTTTAAACTAGCCGTGCTGAGACGTTTCCGAATACACATCAATAACCTCCCTAGCGTTAGCAACTCCAAAGATATAAGTAGCCCATCTTCAGGCACCACCTGTAAATGTGTATAATCTTTTCGGGTTTGTGTTAGTTTCGCTAAACCCTTTCTTACTGTAACTTAACACTTTCCTAACTCCAGTGGTTCCGAAGATATAAATTGCTCCTAGCTCTAGCCACGGCACTGCTAAACTCATTGTGTATACATTTTTGAGGTAGTCTTAGCGAGCATTTCCAAATTACCTTAACAACCTCCCAAGTCCTAGAACTTCCCGAGTTGAAAGTTGTCAATAGGAGAATAGATGGTCATAGCTGACGCATGAGGCTTGACTGCACTTGCTACTTAAGCGTGCAATGAGTAAATACATATACATACCTATTGTTAAGTAAATGCCTGGGGTCATGCGAATAATAAAAGAGTATAATTTTATTTGAATTAAACAGTTGTACTTTGAAGTTAAATTACTTCCGTGGCAAGTAAATCTTAGAAACACCCACCAAAAGTTAAGGATGAATAAAAATGGTGAACTTTTTTGCTAAGAATCAAATTCTAGTAATTTAGCAAGGTTTAATGGACCTCTACTCCTCTGTGTTTGTCCGCATTATAAATTACCACAATCTTAAATTTCGTTTGTGAAGGCACTATAGTGATTTTAGGACTTTATTTGTAATCTTTGTTAGCAATTGTTATGGTTTGAAGATGGTAACGATATTGACTTCGTATGGAATTTTTCTTATCAAAATGCCATAATACTACAGCTGGGGCTCTGACACGAGATATTAAATTATAATCTTATATTTCTACATTTCCTCAGAAATCACCAATTTCAATCCGGTGTTACGGAAAAGATAGGAGTAGATTGCAGGAGAATGTGTAAATCTGTAGCTAGTGGTTTGGATACTATTATAGTCAAAGTCCATCGATGAATCAAGTTCACTTCAACTCAGTGTTCTTTGCAAACTTATGACTTGGATGTCATCAGCCACATGGTTGGACAGATATATGGGAGGACCTGGGACGGACTGTGATAAACCAAGGAACTTCCAATGATAGTATTTGAGAGTAAAATTTACTATGGAAAATGTTTGAAGTTCAGGACATGACTTGGCAACATTGCCGGAAATACGGTTTAGTATAGCTGCACTGAGTTAAATATAATTTAGACAGCTATAATTAGATAGAATGTATCTATTCAAAACTTTAATTTAAGAAGAAGCTGTAATATTGAATGGGAGGAAAAGTAAGTACTTAAAACCATATCATGGATTGATGCAAGGTATTTTCAAGAGCAATAAATGACATCAAGTGTCTGTAAACTTTGGCAAACTATATTTTATATTGGCCAGTCTAGTAACTGTTGACTTAGGCCCGTCACGATAGATTATGCCCCTAGCTAAAGGACACCCATGCTCCTGCCGGGATTTGAACCCCGGTCCTTGGAGTCCTAGGCCTAACGCCTTAGACCACACAGCTATCCCGTCAGCATTAAATGATTGTGTTTTGAAAATATGTGGAAACATAACACAATATCGAATCGCAAATCGTATATTCGCGAAGGAAATCATATTTTATACGAGATAATACTCACCATAGCTGTTTCGGTTCTGACTTTGGTGAAATGGATGCTATAATACTGATATTCTTTCATGAAAATTTACAGAGCGTTAATTGCCGGATTCAGTGATATTTGACACGCTAGTTATCATTTGATGTGTATAAGGTAGGTAAATATAAACTTTCGCTATACTTAGAAAGTCTAGTCGTACCTTGGAAGAGTATTTCAGTCGCATTTGTCTACTCGCTATTTGGTATATGTTCGAAACATATTATTGAATGAAACCAATTTTTAGTTTTCGAATTAGATGTTGGTTGCAGAAAGATTAGCAAACAAGACGAAGAATGGCATATATTATTCTATGTGTCAGTAGTTTGCGTCGCATTTCATTGTTCACTCGAAACAATAGCACAGCGTTGTACTTCAGAACAGTTCTTAGTGGCGTTGAATCATTAACTCTTAGTCAAAAAGCTTTAATTGCAGGAAATCAACGATATACTTTTAAGGATACTGGGCAATTGTTATTGTACTGAAAAGCGAACAGTTACTAGAATTTATTGCCAAACGATTCTACGACTATTCAGTAATCGATTTCTCTGTATTAAAGAATGCTGCTTTTATGTAAATATGGAGAGTTAAACACACTTTCATAAAGTCACGCTGAGCAAAATTGCCCGATTGTACAACAGTGGATTCATAAAAATTCAAAGTATAATTTCTTTAGCGAATTTAAGTGACGCCAATAGCATATTGACGTTACCAATGAAATTCAGCTAAACAAGTGCTTTTGATAGTAAGCTCCCTCATCTATTTATCTAAGTAATTCTGAATCGCAGTAGTATTCGACTGATTTTACAAACGAGTGTGAAATATTCAATTGGCTAGTTAGGAAAAGATTTTGTTCCCTGTAATAATGATGATGTCTGTCTGTAACGAACTATTATGAAGCGTTCTGAAATAAATTTTATTGAGTAAAAGTTGCTCTAGTGAAGGGCAATAAGTTGATTAAATTTACAGTTATTAACAACCAAACGGCACAAAGTATTTTTATATCGTTATTGATTTATCCGACCAAATCTTTCAATATCGTTTGTTCACTGTCAAAATATTTTAGTAATAGCAATGCCTGCCTGATCTCACAAACGAATAATTGCTATGTTTATTGCCTTCTCTAAATTAAGTTGAAGTAACATTAGCTTTGAATTGACATTGCAATCGAGTGTTAGATATTCGAGTTACATAATTCATATTGTTGTTACACAGGTATTAACGTTATTAGAGAACTAACATTGCCATCGGGCTTTCATAACTCGAATTATTCTGCATGGAATGATGTTTACATGCTGTATAAATAATAACTTATTGCTAAACATAATTGTGTGGGAAGGTGTTAATCTCATAACTGCGATTGGTGGAAAATTATGGCAAAATCCCTGATGAAAACGGTTAAACATAAAATACTGTAGTTTGTTTTTGAAATATTCCTCATAAGACCAGTTACCCATATCGCAAAATACGTTTTTTTCTGAAATATTTGATGAACCTCTGTTATGTTACGGAATTAGCGTATTTCTATTTTGTTTGCAGTATTCTTTGTTGCTATACTGAAGTATTTTTAATTCCAAGTATTAACAAACAAATCTTCAAATAGATGTGGATATTAAGTTCTAATATCTTTAAAGGGAGAGTAAAATCGAAAATAAATAAATAAACCTACTATTCCGTGTACTGATTTATTTATTTGGAAATGTATTGCTTGTTTGGTAAATCATCCAAAAGCAATAGCCCTCTACTAACCACGTTCCTAATTTGTGTATACCTTTCAAGACTGCTAGAATACACAAACAGAGTATTGTACGTTGGAATTAATATTTAATTACCAGGTTTATTTCTTAAACAAAATGTTTTCTGCAAATAATTCTTGTACGAAAAAGTCCTAATAATATTAAAGCCTCAGTAATCCTGCATTCAGTACATTTTAAAATATTACTTAGAAAATACTATTTAGTTAAATTAATTAATCTCAAATTTAATTCTGTTGTGTGACAGACGACTATAAGTTCAAAAAGACTCATTTTTGTAGCAACAGTACGCATATACAATAGTCATGGTCAATATAAATCAATTTCTGGCCGGTCCATTTATAAGAAAAAAGTTATTAATAAACAAATAATTATTTAGGTAAGGAACATAATTATGTTTCACAGCTATTAATCTTTCTGCCCTCTTTCAAGGCTCCTCTCTTCCATTGTCTCTCCCTTCACACTACATTCCACTCCCGCTACTCGGACTGACACCCTTTAGTTAGTCGTCCTGATCTGAAATTTCTTAGCAATTGCCGGAGCAACCAAACTTCTGCCCCATAGAGACTCATAAATAACCGCGTAAGTGAACCCGCCATCCTAAGTCAACAAAATCCCTAAACACCCGCAGACAGTTGTCAAGCTTTCTTCTCGAACACTTTCAAATATCGAAAACAAAGTACTTTCGTACGGCCTTCCCTTCTGTCCTTCCCGCCTTATTCAACAAGCCAACCTACTTAATGATTTCCTCACCTTTGCACGTAACCTCAGGTGGCACTACCACTGGTCCACTCATCCTGACACTTCTCAGACCAGACCCTCTGACATCGAAACTCATCCAACCTCCACCAATTCCTTCCTCCCTTTAGTAAGGATCCTCCCCCTCTCCCTACTAATAACCCTGTTGAGCTGTACATTTTCTTCCTGTTCAAACAAATTACTCACCCTGGCTTCACTGACATGTTCCTATCATATCACAAACTAACAGCTGCAGAACAAAGAGCTATTTCCAATCTTTGTTCTGTTCCAAATATTATTATCCGCCGGGCTGACAAGGGATTCATCATACGGTAGTCATGAAATACTCTGACTAACAATCCGAAACCCTGAAACATCTTTCCGATCCTACCTTTTACCGTTCCCTCGAGGGAGATAACACCCAAATATTCTTTAGTAGGATCCGCTCCTAATTTCAAGCGCATAGACTCCATCAGGAGCTGACGCATTCCAATGCCTCTATATTCTGTCCTGACAATCCAAAAACTCCTAAATTTTACCTACCAACTTCCCAAGATCCATAAACCTGGTGAAACCGGAAGACTCATGGTCTCCAGTATTAACTCTCCCACTGAAAAAAAATCCGTCTTCATTCACCATCATCTCCAACCGTTTGTTCAAGCTCTCAATTCCTACATCAAGGATACCAACCACTTCCCCTCCACAATCCATTCTGTCGCTGATCCTCTCCCACCTGAAACCATCTTCTTTACAGTCGCTGTGATATCACTGTATACCAACATTCGAAACACTTATGGCCTCGCTGCCCTTGAACACATTCTCGAAGCACGCCTCAGTCTTCCTAAACCCAGTATATCATTTCTGCCTCAGCAAGGCAGTTTGTCCTCACCATGAATAACTTCACCTTTGAGAACCAAAATTTCCACCAAATCAAAGGCAAATCCATGGACACTCATATGGTCCCTTTCTACACCACCATTTTCGAAGGACGCCTGGAGACCCAAACCCTCAATCCCACACCCCCTCACACCTTTCACCTGGCTTCTCTATATTGACGAAAATTTCTTGATTCTGGACCCATGGACACTCTTGAAACATTTCTACAAATCCTAAACTGCACCTTTCCCGTCAAGTTAATCTGGTCATTCTCGAGGGAACACGTAACTTTCCTTGATGTGGATGTCTAGCTGAAGAACAATCGATTTGAGATAGGCGTTCACATCGAACCTACCAACAGTATGCAATATCTCCATTTCAACACACACCATCCATACCTTACCAAACGTTCGCTTTAATAAGCTATTGCTGTCCGCGGCTACCACAATCTATCCCTCTGATGACTTGCTCCGTAACTACTTCAGTACCCTCCCGTTAGCTCTCACTAACCGTGTATATCTCAGACACCTCATCCTTAAACAACTGGGCTGTGCCCCTAATCACCCTAATTCCAACCGATTTCCCCGCGAAGCTCCCAATGCTCCCAATCTTCTCATAAAATAACATCACAGCCTTCAGTTGCTCCAAAAACTCCTCAAAGTGGCAAACCCCATATTCACTGCGTCACCTGAAACTGAAAGAGATTTCCCGTCATGTCCCAAAATAGTCTATCGCAGATCACCAAATCTCAACGAGATTATCACCAGAACTGGACTAATCACGTCTCTTTCCTCAAAACCTACAAAGTGCAATAGACCCCGCTGGAAAACCTTTCCTATTTTTGATTCCAGTCTTTCCTTCGTACATTCTGTCACTTACAAGACGCACTTTTTAAGACACTACGGTAGTTGCATATCTCCTAACCTCATTTAACTTCTACTCTATAACCTATATTCCGCCTTCTACGTTGATGAAACTCAAACTCCTCTAACTATTCCGAATCAACAACCATCGCCACTCCTCCAAATCTCAATTCCGCACCTCCCCAAACCCGGACACACTTGCTATCACGGCTGTAACTTTGACGTAGTCCTAATCCCTGACTCAACTGCCGAAGTAAGGAAGAGATGGGAGTAGACGAACATCTCCATCCTTTCCGCCAATCATGAACACGGCCTATAACTGCATGTAACTAATCGCAAAGCAAGGCCGTCTTCTTCTTCTTTTTTCTTCTTTGTTCCTTCTCTAGTTACATTTCTATTTTATTATATCTTTCTATATCGTGAATTTGTTCTTTCCTTCATCTTCATCATTATTGTTATTTTTAATATTATTATTATTATTTCCACCTTTCCCTCCGATTCTTCACTTTATTATTTCTAAAGGAATTCCCTTACTCAGTCTTGGTAACCTTTGGTTTTGTTCTCTACTTGGTGTTTTCTCCGACCTAGGCAGAGCTTAACCCTGTAGGCCAACAAGATTGAATATTATTGTTTCCTAATACTAATATTTTCAATAGTATATTCTTAATGTAAGCCCAACTCACCCATCATTCTCAGAATTCAAATAATCCATCTTTACAAACTGAAATAAAATTAAAATTGTCAGAATGAAGCGCAAGTAGCCCCCTATTTAATTCGGGTAACAAAGTCTCCGCGTCCAGATTGACTAAACATTTAAAGAACAGACAAGATCCGAGCAGTATCTTTTAATACAAGAGAAAATATAATAGGTTTAATATTGTTTTTCCAAAAATATTCAATTTCCAAAATAAATTAGATTCTATTAGACAATCTAAACACTTGCGAAAATAAATTCGAATGTTTATAATTTGTCTTTGCTTCAAGGAATGACTAAACAAATCGCTAATTATTTACAACTAATTAGATTTGAAATTATCAATAAAGAAATGAAGTTATTGTTTCTTCTAAATCAATTACTTCCACAATTCAATTTGATAGACTTAACAATTAAATACCAGCAAAAATAGTTAATTATAAATTCATTAATCTGGGACATTTTTTATTTATGAGAGATAAGAACAATTCCAGAGGAAACGTTTTCCATGAACAAAGTTAGAACCAAAATAAATTATCGATTCAAGATCAACTAACTCACGATTAAACACGTCCGTAGTGCTATGAACAGTACATCCTAAAATTAGAATAAGAATACAAGAACTCACACTTCATACATTCAAACCACTAAGAACTTAGAAAACTTGTTCTTACCTTTGTGAATAAGGAATTGCAGTGAATAGAATAAATCAAATTCCATCCACAGCAGCCGTTTTGCCTCATAGAAAAAATCCCCAATTCCCATGTTAAAACTACTTCTAATAATTGGATACGATTGACCAGCTTAATAGATTCTCAAAAATAAAAGCTACTCTCTAAATTACTGCCTCACTGATTTCAGGTTTAAACCAAAATCAGCCATGCGTGAAGTCACAATAGCAAACAGCTTTACGTAGGGTGAACTCCGAATACCTCAACCAAAATTTTAACTACTTATGCCTATATATCAAGATTCATTAATTAGAATTATATCGAAATCAATTTAATCGATTACAAATAGCTGCCCAATTAAACGCTTATTATACCGAATTAACAGATAATAAGAATTAATTTCGTATTGAGTAAAATTATATTCAGATTATAATTGTTTATTTATTTTGAAGTTTTAATTAATTTTGAGACAGTAAATTTAATATTCTTTATTATTTTATTATTTCAAAGGTTTAAATGTGAAAAATGAGCTTAGAAAAAATTTGTGACCCTTCAGTTTGATGCATTTTATTGCTAGAAGCCAATTATGAAATGGATTTATTTTGCCGAATGTAGCCGAGGTATTAATATTTAAGAAGTTTCTATTAATCGTTATGTTTGCTAAATTGGTGTAGTAATAACACAATTAGCATACAACATTTTGAATCTTTATCAGTGTTTATGTTTAAATTTATTTTTGGTGTTTGTTTATTCCATTGTTGTTATTTTTTATACGAAACATGTAAGAGTAGATATTAAATCAGTTCCATACTCTACGTACATCAACTAAACATTATGTAATGGTAGCTGTCGGAGGGAGAGTCAAGTTGGGGAAGTCTGTCTTAAGCACATGTCTAAGTGTTATGTTTGATAATTGATTCACTAAACTTTCAAATTTGTGAAGAATAAAGTGTTAGTTCTTGAGTTCCTTAAATCTGTAATTTAGTTATCTGACTCAGCAAAATTTTTCAAGCTTATCCTGGTCTAATTATATGCGGTTTAGTCCTAATTATCTTATTCATAGGCATCGCTTCGTTGATGAAATTACTTTTACTAACTGTGTATTCGATATTTCAACGAAATTTCTATAAGCACGATGATCGTCTTAGAGCTTGCCACGTAATAGTTCATATCCCAATTTGATCTTTCTAAGTGAATAAAAATACATACTGTTTGAAGCTGCTGAGTAAGACACATTTTCCTATTTTTCAGTTACTATCCCACAAATTGTTTATGTCGCTAATGAGGTCATATTTCGATAAATGAAGGGTAAGAAAAAAACAAAGGATGTCCATTTTCGGGATTTTTCGGATTCTGTGACTTTTCTGTCGGGGATACCTGGTACTATTGAACGGGATATTTATTCTATACGTGTTGAGACGTAGAACTGTCCATGGAAAAAGCTTCAAGTTGATTGGCGAACTATTGTGTCTTACAAGGTTTTCAACATTAAAACTCGTTATTTTCATTTTTGTGACACTCTTTGTTTCCCCCTTACCCTTCAAAATCAATCAAAAGTCTCCCTCTTTATATATCATAGGGCAAATGCATTTTTCTCGCTTGAATTTAAGGTATTTTGCCGTAGTCACAGGCTGCATCTCCTTGCCTTCATTCATATTCGTAATGTCTTATGTGCAATAAAATATATTTTAAAAATGACTCACAAAATGAAAACGTATAAAAGAGAGAACTAAAATATAAATTATTGTTATTTTCTTAAATGTATGTATGCTCTGTTTAACATTGCCTTAAATCTCAATAGCTGCATAAACAATTTATATACCAGTAGTTAGCTATTATAGTTTTACAATCTTTACTTGACCCTGGAAAACACACCTCATAAATTCCAACCTGAATACACACGTAGAGTGCCAGAGCACCCCACCTAATATAATAGTATAAAATTAATTATAACCAATCCTAACTTAAATAAAATGATATTGCGACATACAAGGGGATAAATGCGTCAACAGTGTTTTCAATATAGTACATTATTGTATCCTACATGAAATACACGTATCTTTTTCTGTGTTCTGCACAAACAGGTATATTGCACAAGCTGCAGAATAATTTCGTTTTTCTGTCTTTGATTCTAGGACATAGTCCGCATTTCGCTTGTTTTGCAAGTCGTGCACCTGTAACTCTCACAGACGATGGCGTGTCTTCAATTGATACCAGCAGCCAAATTCCTAGGAAAAGGTTTCTTGAGGCGCCCCAGCAAATAAGGTATTGCGAGTTGCATTCCGAGATCCTTCAGGAATTCCTTCCGTCCGAGTTTTGTCCCTGGATCCAACTTATTCTGGAACAGAACCATTGAGTTCACACCTGATAAAACATGCCATACAGCATACACTTACATCACTTGCAGCAATTTCATCGTCTTCTTCCGAGTGCATTTCTACAGTGTCCTCACAATCGCTAAAATTACTTCCAGAATCATTCTCTTCACCTAGTACGGACAATACAAAATCTGGAATTTCTGGAACTTGTACTGACTTGCGCCATCAGATATCATGGACGAAGCACTAATATATTGTCTAAAGTAATTGTTCACAGGACAAAAGTTTATCTACGTGCACACACACCTGGGGTGATGTAGCAATCCACTACCTCTCTAAATGCACTTTATACGAAAGCTAAAATGTTTCAAAACCACCAACATGAACTTCGACCTATCAGACTAAAATACAGAAAGCAATAGCATATGTCCTTACAAGCTGCGCTACTAGCGGCATTTAAATTACTACTGGGGTGGCACAGCAGCACAGTGTGTTTTCCAGGGTTAACATAACTGTATGTGCTATCATCTTAAGTTATTTATGCTTTAAGGGATTTATATTTTCAGCCATGTTAATAAAATATATAAATGAATTATGGGTAACTGATATTCTTCTAATTGAAAGGAAAGAGGATCACACGATATTACAAATGTGTATGTGTCGGAAGACATAGGGATAGCAATATTTCTAATGGAAGTATTAGGTGCTGAATTTCATAAGCAAATAGAACGAACTGAAAATCCTAGAATCTCCAACCTTTATAAATAGCGAGGTTATTTATACTGGAATCAATTGGTTCTGAAGATTTGCAGTTAAATGTTGTACGTACAAATGACGCGATTGGCAAATATCATTGGCATTATTATTTTTTTAAAAAAAATACCTGTTAGCGTCTGAATTACTTCACGCTGTATGACTATTATCTAATCTTTGTGTTTAGCTAAAGCTCCTAACACACTCTTAAGTTTAGTTATTGACAGATTGAAAATGATGTCAATAATTACTTAGTCAACCTTCTTAGGTGTTACTTTCTCTGTCTAACCTCTTCAAACTTTTACACTGCTAATATATTAGAACATAATTTAGTAACAACAATCCACGGCATGTCATAAGACAAGCAGCACAAGTTCCCAGTGAAATAAAACCAATACGTCGTTCAGCATATTCCAGGAGTATGTGTGTTAT
Source organism: Lepisma saccharinum (assembly GCA_022664845.1). NCBI lineage: Eukaryota > Metazoa > Arthropoda > Insecta > Zygentoma > Lepismatidae > Lepisma > Lepisma saccharinum. The sequence goes on from JAGDQP010021355.1 coordinate 11,735, forward strand.
ACACCTTAGCCGGGAAGACAATACCATAGATCGTATGTTACGTAATAGTTATGTAGTATAACCACAACACATATACTTATTTGACACATAATTCTGTATGAACTATGCATAATATCTTCTTAAATAATTAGGTTATTGTTCTTCATTTATTTGTCAGATTGAAAATTTTCAAGATATTTATTTTATATTTATGATTCTGAAGAGAAGTACTTATTATTCACTTTGCCCTGGAGCTCCTCAGATTCTCAACACAGTGGTTAGGAGTCAATTTTCTTAACCAATAGCTACAACATGTATTTTGCAGATTGGGATTCCGAACAAGGGTACAGGCGTACATTTTTGAAATTCGAAACATCTTTATATATTGCATCGATAGTATGGGTATGTTAGTTTATTTTGGATTATGTTACGTTTAGTTATCTTGGTTCTGTTAGGATGGGTTAGGTTTAGTGTAGGTTACGTTAACGAAAAATAAATCTTGTTACACTCTGTAGAATTGTGTTAATTATTTACCTATTTTGTATTCATTCGTTTAGAACTTAGAACGTTTAGAATAATTTTGTACATTTATTTGGTAAATATATATATATATATATATATATATAT
>JAGDQP010021356.1:1112-31870 GCA_022664845.1 Lepisma saccharinum
GCTCTTGGATATTAAACTTAACGTAATGCGTACTCTTTTGCCATAGATAAAGCAAGTAGCCTTATTGTCTGAAACGAAACATTGCAAGTACGTTTGTTTCAAATTGTGGTTAATAATACATTATGTCCACATTATTAGAGATACCTAATTAGTACGTGCTCCGTGATAGGGTATTAGGATAATAAGATTAGTTGTTTAAATTTTATTTCCATGGAGTTGTCGCTAACGACGTTTAAATAATCTCTGGCATCCAGATACCTTCTACAGGTATCAAGGGTCCAATCCATTCTAGCAGAACTGAACCCACAGTATTACACATCCACCTTTGATTCCTGACACTTTGAACCCCGTGGACTAATGTTATTTTCGCCATACGCGGATCCTTCGTTCTACACTGTAAACTTCGATTATTCTGACTTTGGCAAACTGCAGTTGTGATTTTTTTTTAAATTTATTAATTTATTTTGGTTTCACATACATTTGTGCGGCCTTGATCAGTTGAACCATGAAGGCTCCAGGAGCAAAGAAAGATGGATGGAAAAATATGACACCTTGATAATATCAACAATAACAAAACCTTATTTCAAACGAGTCATTCGTTTTTCTTTATACCTTGAGTTCCTAGATCATTTGTGGATCTGGGGACCATTCAACCGTTGCTAGTACGGTATATTACTTTAAAAATATTCTTTCGTTCCCTACAAATTTTACTCGTCAAAGATATGTGCGTTGTTAGACGAATGATAGGGCTGCAAGCCGTTGCTAATATATTACTTTAAAAATCTTTTCTCGTTCCCTACTAATCCGAAGATATCTTGCTTTGCTAGATCAGTGGTAAATCTACTAATGAAATATTTATTTAGCGACCCGTAGGGTTGCGAATCCGTGTTAATTGTGCAGTGTTTCGAAGTTAGAAAGGTCCCCCCCCCCTCCAAAAGCCATTTTCTAATATTTAAAAAGTCTATATTTTGAGAAAAAATAAAACCTAAAACTTTTTTCTTTAGCGTAGTGATACCGATTTGGTAGCAGTGACCGTGTATCTTTTTTTTTTTATTACGATAAAAGTGCGGTAATGGGAAATAATCACAACTTTTTTTTTTTATTCTTTCAGTGTATTGCTTTCCATGATGTGAATCCGCAGGCACCTGTACACTTTTTGGTTATTCCTCGAAAACCAATTCCTCAATTGTCTAAGGCTGAAGATAATGATGAGCAGGTAGGCCTATTAATGATACTCAGCATTTCATTTGCATACTTACGTACTATAGGACCCCTAAGTGGTGTCTGTCAGTTATGAAAGTCATGAAAATCATGAAAAAGTCATGTAATTTTGCTTCAGGTCATAAAATTTTTTTCTAACATCATAAGATGTTGAGTTCCTGCAATGTTTCTTCGTTTAACCTTGTTGTTTGTTCGTGACAGTGTTGTCGACATATTGCAAATTTGTATACAGTGTAAATCTGTTTTTTGTGTTTGAGTAATTCCACGCCAAATCAACACACTTTGGTGGTGCAGTTTTCAACCCGACCATCTCCGATTTGTATGAAATTTGGGGAGTTTAAAGTGCTTATGGACCTTAGTGAGCGTAACAGTTTTTAGTTCCATATATCTTTTCATTGTAAAATTATTCAAGGTTAAAGATCACAAATTCCCATCTTTGAGCTCACTTAACTATCTTCAAAGTGCTATAATGCCACCCCTATTTGGCCTAGGAAGCTGACATAAAGTGCAATGTGCAGGGAATTGAACAATCTTTCATATGATATGCAACAAGCCGATCTTTAGAGAAAATTATAAAAATTCAGTAATTTACTTTGACCTTGAATAACTTGAAAAAAAATCGTAAAAAAAAATACATTTGGTACCCGATGGTATACTGGAAAACATATATAATAAATCACAGTCATATTCAATCCACTAGGGGATGAGGCCTCTCCCCGGAGGGAGGAGATTGGTCGACTGCTCCCACGCTGACCAAACGGGTTGATAGAGGAGAGAGAGCCTAAGCTCCCACTGTGATCGCCACCATCTTCTATTTATAGCAGCTCCCCAATTGCATCATGATGCTGGGTGGGCACCGTTCCAGACCCATATATATATATATAAACTGGGATCAGAAGTTATAAAATAGTATATACAGCTGTGTCCAGAACAATATACAACACCCAAATTGCCTGAAATAAAAGGAAGGATAAATAAAGCAAAATTTCGTGATGGCTAAGCATTGTGATACACAGTACCCATTGTTGCCACCATCATTGTATGTCAAAGAAATACTTGGTATGTGGAGAAAGGAAATACTTTTTCATTTAGTCAGTTTATTGGTGCAAGTCACTTAAATCATAAAGTTATAAAATGGAAGGTGATTTGAATGGAATGACAACGAGACAATCCAATTAAAGAAAACACTTGCAATTCAAAATTGCAACTGTGTAATATTAAAAGTAACGTAACTTTACGCCGGACCGTAAATAATATATATTTAAAACATTCGAAAAGGGACAACAAAGTTCAAGATTATTAGTGAAATAAATCGTGCAGCCGTAGGAGCCATGGCGGATTCTTCCAACTTCAAACAACTAGAGAGCAGGAGAAGAACCACACGTCTCAACGTACCTCATTACTGGCGTGTGAGATGCCGACTCTTTGTGTTTCTTTTGGTAACATAGCGTGAGATCTTCGTGTTAGTATTCTGATATCCACCTGCTAAAGGATGGAAACCTTGTAGGATCTAGAAAATTTGGTGTAATCTCATTGGTATCTTCGTTCACATTCAAAACTCATCCTATCCACCAGTGACTTTCATACATGCATTCAGCAAACCCTGTTATAGCAGTGAGCTCTGATTCGTGTTGCGTTCTTGGTCCTTGTCAGTGTTCCTTAGTTCTAGAACATGTGTGGAGACTTTACTTGAGTTATATTATGGGTAACCGGTACAACACAGTGTTTCTTTTGTGTCCCCTATTCCATATTAGTGGTATAGTGGAAGTGACTCAGTGTAACGTTTTGTGTACACCATTCAAATAACTGTCTTAGTGTCATGATCTAAGAGTTATGAGGCGGCTGAGCGGTCTACGGCGGTAGGCCATCGGCTCGAAGGTCCCGGGTTCGACTACCGTCATGGGTGTGGATTTTAACAGCTAAAGGCGAATCGTGACGCGCCGAAGTCCAAAGCTACTAGACTGACCCATATAAAAAAAATAAAGTTTTAAATAAACTAAGAGTTATAAAGTCTGCAAACTGGCACGGACAACAAGACCGTTGATAGTACCAACGACACCAGCACATGATTCTTTCCTGTGTTTCAGAAGAAGTACCATTCGGCTGGGACATTCAAATCTGTATAATGGTAACAGGTGTTACCATTTTCTTCCGGTTCTTACACTGGGCTGCAGCACCATCAGAAAAGTAATAAATATACTTAGATGTTCTATTGAAGTGGGATATCAGATACTTAATCAAATGGCGCTGAAAAAGATGCACACTTAGAATGTCATGCTGCAGGCATTCTGATATAGTAATAAAAGAAATGTGGTCTACTGCATCGGTTGCAGTATTTCTGTAATAAGCTACGGACGGATGAATGGTGGCTTGTGCATTGTTCCAATGGAAACCCTGTTCTGCATCTTGAAGGACAAATTCATAATTCTCTGCAAAAGCACACAAAATAATGTATTCATTGTCTAAAAGCTTCTTTTTCAGAGCCTTTAAAAAGTGAGACTCTTGGGTGGTTATGAAAGAATGCAGCAGATGCTGTTATAACGTTTCTTCAGAGCTCCAAAAAGTTTCGTGCATGAGTGATAACTGTCTGGAGAGTTGTTCTGTCCGTAGTTGCCCATATTTGGTATGTTATTTCATCAATTCCATTCATATGTTGGTGGCCATAACAGCAATGGAATATGCGGAAATAACTTTTATTATTATTATTATTATTATTTTTAAGTGTTGCATTGTATGACCTTCAGTAGCTACAAACATCGCTATTCAGTATATTGCTTTCACCAAAGTGCTTGCCGTCGTTTTGATTGAGACTATTATCAACGTTGGAAGGGAACTAACAAAATTCATTGATAGGGTTAATGGCAGACAGCGTGCACATATGGCTTATAGCAGTCACATAGCTGCACATATTATTTTATATCCTCCGATCCCATTGACGTCCCAGTTCGTTTTTTCAAATGTTTTACAGTATAGCATAGGATACTGTATTTTTTAACGTTTTTTTCGATTACGTGTATCAAGTTATTCAAGGTCAAAATACATTATTGTATTTTTATAATTTTCACCAAAGATCGGCTTGTTGCATATCATATAAAAGCTTGTTCAATTCCCTGTACATTACACTTTATTTCAGCTTTATAGAACAAATAGAGGGGGGCGTTACAGCACTTTGAAGATAGCTACGTGAGTTCGGGGAGGGGAATTTCTGTGAACTTTAACCTTGAAAATTTTACAATGAAAGGACATACGGAACTAAAAAAAATGTCACTGGCTAAGGTCCATGAGCAGTTGATTTAGTATAGAATTATCTTACATACAGTACGCAGCATTTAAGAGTTGCTGACCTTGGAAAAAGGTCTTGTGAGATTGTTGGGATGTTCCCAGTGGAGGAAAGTGAGTCAGCGGCGACTGGTAATTATGGCCGCTTTGCATTCCTGAGATTTTAAAGCAAACAAATTATCACCACGGTGAGTTTTCCAATCTACTTCCGCGCTTATTATACCTGTTCTGGGGTCGCATTCTGTATAATTCTTTACGTATAGTAACATATTCATCATATATATCTACGTAGTGGAGTCAAGAGTTCCATTAAAGACACAATGAATTTTCGTCCTGTAAATTCAGTAACCCTCCTGTGTAACTCAACCCCATCATTCATTGAGGTACCTTCTAAATATGACGAATCTAATACGGATTTCTGTAGCTGTGGAAGCATATTGTGGAGATGTGATGAAAAACAAGGTAGCGTTGCTAAATGTGAATTGTTTCGTGATGCTCTGTTGCATAAATAACTTTTGATCCGTAGATCAAGATCAAGCAGGAATTAATCTAAAGTCATGTGGATTTACTCTTGCACTTATTTATCTTCAGGATTAAGCAAGAGATTTTGTAAATCTACGAAACTGTAAGATTAAACCTCGATCAATATAACTAATATGGCCACTTACGTTATGAACAACCATTGTTTGTGTGCTTGGAGAGTTATTGGATATATTAAAGTCATATCCAAGTAATGTTCCAAGAAACTCAATGGTTAAGTTAGTTTTGTCATAACTCTAATCCTGTATAACAAAATGACACGTGAAATTGACCTAGGAAATGGTGGTGGTGGTTTTATATATATATATGAGGAACGAAAACTAAACGGCTACAGAAGAGGTACCGTTATGTTGGGGAAAATAATCCTCATGGCCGCAACATGAAGTGCACTATAAAGTTTTTAATACGCTAACGGAAGATTAAGTCCCAGTGTACAAAATACAAATACATCATTATGTACATTTATTGGAACTTCGATATCTACTGTACAGTAAATGCCAGAAACATGGGACAGTTTCGTGTGTATGATTTTACCGGTCATTTTCTTCAGTGATATCTTGCGCCTAACAACCAGTTTACGGACATATGTTCATATATGTGTATTCAAGGATTTTGTGTCTGCAGTATTGGGATACTCTGTATTGTATGTAATTGTTGTTTAGGTACACTCAGATTCATTGAAACTGCTGTTGGAGAATTTGCAAAATATGGGAACATGTAACCACTATTCTATGTAGATTACAGTATACATTTTACGCGTTCTGTTTTGTTTTGGTGTAGCCACACTGTTCATCGTTCGTTTTATTATTATTATTGACCAGTTTTGTCAAGACTCTGAATGGATTTGGATCAGCATTTTTCGATGTAAAGATTTCCGAATGAGTGTAATTATTTAAGTTTTCTTTAAAACAATTTAATATGAAATTTTATTAAGATTTCCTGTGGGACTCAAGTCTTCATTCTTGTATGAGTAATCTATAGTTTTGTTGCATATATTCTGATTCTAGAATCATTAAGGGAATCTACAGTATTCTCAATTAGGCGTAGAGGTATTACTGTATAGAACTTTCAGCTTGATTTCTCGTTCCTTATGCAGTGCTAGGACAAATCCATGGTGGTTATCTTAATGGAGACCTGCTAATTTTTATTGTTCATGTATGTTGTACCTGCTAACATTAGTTTTTTTTTTCTTTTTTAGTTTGCGCTTAAAGAATTCGTGTTTTATTTTAAGGATGTTGGTACTTTTAGTTGTAATGACTTATAGTTCTTTTTATAAAGTGTTTAATGGATTATATTTCCCTAAGTACATAAAGAGTCTTACCTTGACACGAACTAATGAAAAAAAAGCAATATTTCAATTGATCCAACCAAGCTTCATCATGTAAAAGAGAAAGATAAAAATTTATCGATGGAGTATACTTTTTTTTTTCAATATACTTGTAAAATCCCAAAAATCGCAATAACTTATCTATGTTGGACATTTAAAACATACAAAAGAAAAGAACTTAACTGCTATAAAAAAAGTAACACCAACAAGGTATCTTGTATTATTATTAGTATTTCTGGATTATTATATACGTAACTACGTCGTCATAAAGTTAACCGGATGTCTTTGTAACCTATGTTGATTACTTTAAATGCAACTTGATATTCTTACGAGTGTTTTGTCATTCGATATGTTAGAAATATGATCTTCATTTGTATTTTATAAACATTGTCTGTTGATAGTCTTATCACTCTGAAACTTCCATATACAGGGTGAGTCACAATTTCGTGAAATCCGGAAGATTTGTGGATGCAAACATTTGCAATGTAATGATACGGTAGAAATACAATAAACTCTAAAAGAACTTCTAGAAACTCTCTGTTTCAGGATTCTCTTCCATTTCTTTCAGATATGCCAGACTGACTTATATTGATCGTGGTCATATCCTTCTTGGTATTATTCTTTTTAATTGTTTTCTGCTGTCACTCTTAGGATTTCATTTCTCCTATAATGTCCTATTCAAAATTTAATGTTTGTTTCAAAGAAAGCAAAATCAACCATTGTTTCTATTTATAATTTTGGAAGTGATTTCTCCGTAACAGTATTTCCGGAACCGAAAATTTATCTGTTTGATCCCGCATATCCAATTTATTAATTCACTTTAGTTTCGAACCCTTATTCACTTTGAGTTACGGCATCCGAAAAGTCCCGAAAACCCTCTACGACTGCGCCATGTTAATTTTGACCACCAATTAGCTCTTGTAGCTGTCAAATGGTATGAGCTATTGAAAAATGTTTCCTCTAAAAGTTGTTAAAAATTTAGCGCTTGTTTCAACGGGAGCAAAATCAACCCCTGTTGCCATTTGAAGTTTTTAAGTTGTTCCCCCCTGTAGAGGTATTCTGGAGACGTCCCTGCTTTCAGAAGCATCACCATGTGATTCCGCACATGCATTTTGGTATGAACATTTTTGTTTTCAAAGATTTCTGTGAACTAAGGGTTGCGTTATGGCCCTGTTATGGATTTAAAGAATCATTCGTATTTTCCTAGTATTTCCATTATTATCTAGTGTTAGTGTAGTGTCTCCCTATTCACAGTGTATTTCGGCAAGTTTCAGGGAAACTGAGATTTCCTCATTGTATACTGTAAATGTCATATCCCCTCATCTTCCGGTATTCACGAAACTTTGACACACCCTGTATCTGGAAGATTCAGAGTGCGATATAAAACACAGTGTTTATAATAAGTATACAAATGAAGATCAAATTTCTAACATACCAAGTGACAAGAAATTGTTGAGAATAACTAGTTAGGCGTACGTAATCAACATATCAGGTGGCAAAGATATCCAGTTACATGACGTAGTAGTTTTATAATAATCCGCTAATAATAATCCCATTAATACAGGTTCAATTATACTTTGCAGGTGTTAGTTTTTATAGCAGTTAAAATAAGTTCTTTCACTTATATCTGGGATGCACAACAATTCTGTAGTGACACATGATGTTTATATAATGGTATTTGATTTCCTTGTTACCATATGGTGCAAGATTAAGATGTTTCTAATTTTGACTACATCATTGTAGAGTTTCTTATGTTTGAATACATGCACTTTCACTGAGTAAGCCAATGTTCATTGAATTCTTTCAATTGTTTTTTCCTCAGTTGTTTCTACCTTTTCTTCCTAATTTTCCATGCTCAAAACCAATATTATTCCCTGCTTCCTGTTTTTAAAATCATATTTGAGCTAACGCAAAGGTGCTCAAGTTTGAAATTCAAATAACTTCTTTCGTCACCTTTGATGATGTTTTTAAAATGGCCATTTTCCTGATTGCAGCTCCTGGGACACTTGATGCTGGTTGCTAGGAAGGTAGCAAAAGAGCAAGGTTTGCTGGATGGATTCCGTTTGGTCGTAAATGATGGTCCTCAAGGTTGCCAATCTGTGTATCATGTACATCTTCATATTTTGGGTGGTAGGCAACTTGGCTGGCCGCCTGGGTAGCGCAGGCAGGGACACTGATGCTAACACTGCACATCAACATGCTGCTCCTCCTACAGTGCAGTGTAAAATTTAAATTGCCATTTCATTGAACATTTTAGGAGTGTTAACTTGTTGATTCCACACTTATTATGCTTCCTTGTGTTTTTTTTTTCCTTCTCTGATCGTTGAGGTTTACTTGTATTACGATAATTCAATAAAGGTTATGATCGCAGAGAATTTCGTCTTTTCACATTTTGCTATACCCGAATTTTGTATTGTGTAGAGTACATCATAATAATCCAGTATTTGAGTATAAGGCATTTGTTTTATTTAACGTACTTTTATGGACCAGGCAGCTGAGTCACGTTGAGTACTTCCGGAGACAGGACAGGTAGTGGCCTGGACTTTTGTCTAGGTACCATACCGGTAGTCGTCTGGTGAAACTGAGGAGAAAAACTGTAGTATGACAGGCAGCAGATTGACGTGTGTCTCCAGTACAGATCCGGCTGTAACCACTGAATAGTGATAATGTCTATTGTACGGGGTAATTTCGTAGTACAAATCACACATACAATAATAATACATAAAAGTGGCTAGTTTGAGTAGGTGCGAAAAAACGCTTTTCTGAACGGACGTTTTATATATATAAACAGCCAGTTTTATTAGTAGTAGTCTTATTGGAAGCTCTGTATTTTTTGGTTTTGAAGATTTGTGCCTACCACTTGCCAATTTTGGTTGTGAAGATTTTACAATTAAAGGGACATTGTACCTGAAAGTAATCGTGTATACGCCACATACCCCACCATATACGCAAGAATAATTTGGGACTTTCCCGATTTCAAGTAAACTCATTCACTTCCGTTGCACAATTGCACTATCCTCTCCACCAGCTACATTTCAGTTGCTAGCCGATCAGTTACATAGGTGATTTCATACATTGTCCAAACGAAGTTTGCAATATGCAGTTTGTCGTTCTTCGAGTACTACCGTAAGAGTTTCAGAATAAAGTAACTACTTCTGGTAATATATGTCGTATGATACTATTGCAGAACAGATTCTACACTTAATGTGCTTATGTATGGCTCTGCACAAAACTTACTATCAATTTTGAACTATATAATAATAATAATAGACAAAAAGAAAGAAATAGTATACTTATTCGACATGGCCACCTTATTCACAATACAAGCAGTAAACATCCGGCCCATTAATTTCGACCACTGGAATAGCATCAAAATATCAGTTGGTTACACTAGGAACAGGAATAAGATTTGATTTGGGAAATGTGCATTGACACACTGTTATAGTATTAAGCAGTTCATTTTATTTATTTTTATTTAAAACTTTTCAATGTATTTATACGGAGGATAGTAATTAAATGTTCTTGTGGAAAGGAGAGACTAAGTAAACTATTATTTACCCATTTCAATCAAAATTTTGAAAATACCCAAAATTTCCCAACCAAAAAGTCGTGACAAAAACTTTTTTTTCTTCAAAGAAACCTGTTTTTTTTTTAGGGCCATTGCATCTCTACCGGTGATGCATGTTCACCTAAAAGAAGTGAATAAAATGAAAGAGGAAACGGTATACTTGAGTACTTCCATAAACTTTAAGAGAGACATGGAAATTTAATGTGCTGTTAATTTGAAAATTAATATAGGAAAAACAGAGTTTTTCATCATAATGAAGTTTCGAAACATGTAAACCATAAAAACACAGTAAAAGAGTGAGCGAGTGAGTAATCTAAAGAGCATTATTCTGAGAGAAAGTGGGGATATTTGGGTGAAATTAGCTCTCAAATGTGTTACTGTATTTATAGTAGTAGTTATCCAGACAGTCTGCAATGTTAAATGAAGATATTAGTAATACATGTACTATCACAGAAAAAGAATATATATATATATATATGTCTTGACCTTTCACCCAGGGAAAACTTAATCCTTCAAATCAGCCTGAAAGACGAACATATTTCAGTTGCCATGTTCTATAGAAGTACATATGCAGACATGATGTGAATACCTAAAAGAAAATGTGTTAGGTGCAGGATGAACTTTTAATATGTGTATTAATTTAGTTGATGCACTTGCTTTCATTGTGTATTTATTTATTTGCTTACTCCTTGGCGCTACAGCCCTTGTAGGGTCTTGGCCTCCTTCACAACAAGCCTCCATTCTTCTCTGTCTTTTGCCGTCCGTCTCCACCTCTTCATTCCCAGCTTCCTAAAGTCTTCCTCCACGTCATCTAGCCATGTTTTTCTTGGTCTTCCGTTCTTCTTTTTCCACCTGGTTCCCCTACTAGTACCTTCTTGGGTACTCTACTGTCCTCCATTCTCCATACATGACCCAACCATCTTATCCGTCCGCACTTTATTTCAGTTATAATATCTGGATTACGGTAGTACGCCTGTACTTCCGCATTCGTTCTCATTCGCCAGTTTCCGTTCTCCCTCACTGCTCCAAAAACCCTTGTTAAGATCTTCCTCTCCCATCTTCGTAGTAGTTCTTCCTCCCTTTTCAGTAAAGTCCACGTTTCTGATCCTTACGTTACAACTGGGCGCACAGCTGTTTTGTAAATACAGATCTTGCTTTTCCTGCTTATATCCTTTGAGAAAAAAAAAAAAATACCCATTGCCAGGAAGCATCTGTTTCCCGCAACAATCCTAGTATTGATTTCCTCTGATATTGAATTACATTGCTTCACTAATGATCCCAAATATTTAAAGCATTTACATCTCTCAATTTCTTTACCTCCTATGGTTACCTTGTCTTGTGTGGTTTTTCCTTCTTCCCGTGATTTCAACATGTATTTAGTCTTCTGCGTGTTTATTTGTAGTCCCATTTCTTCTTCTGCTTCTATTTTTTGAAATACTTCCGCAAGTTCAACTTTATTTCGTGCTATGATGTCTATCTACGTCCCACCTGTGTTTATTCCTATCTGTCTGACGACTTTTTCTAGTGCAAAATTAAATAGTAGGGTTGATGTTACGTCCCCTTGACTTACTCCTTTTTCGATCCTAAATTCCCTTGAGAGTTCTCCGTCAATCTTCACTTGTTTCATGTAAGGTCATTCTTGTTAATCTACTCCACTGCTGCGGCATTTTTTTTCTTCCCATATCTGTATGTACAGTTGCTCGTTTCTCAATTAAGCTTTGTCCTCCTGCCTTTAGTAGCTCCGCGTTAATATTATGTTCTCCTGGTGCTTCATTATTTTTTTAATTTCTTTATTGCTGTTTCCATCTTCCTCCTCGTTCCCGTTATCTTGGTCAATCTGTTCCTCTTCTTCTATCACTATTTTCTTATTCTGTTCTCTTGTTAACCTTTCTCTATTTTTTTGTTCCATCCGATCTTCATTCAGCATCTCACTAATATAGTCCGCCCATCTATTAAGTATTCCTTCTTTATATGTTATCAGGTTGCCATTTTTGTCCTTATAAAACGTTATTTTCGGAAATCCTTACTTTTCTTCTTTGATTCTTGCGTACAAGTTTCACATGTCTTTTGCTTCCCCTGATCTTTCAATTTCTGCTGTTTTTTGCTTTTCAAATTCCCTTTTCTTCTTTCTGCATATTTTGTCGGCCTTCTTTCTTTTCGCTTTAAATTCCTCTCTATTTCCTTTCGTGTTTCTATTTATAATTTTCATTCTTGCCATTATCGCTCTCCTGCATTCTCCACCCCACTATTCTCTTCTTGTTGGTTTCTTCCTCCCCAGTACTTCTGCTGTATTCTGGATGCTCTCCTTGATGCATTGCCATTGCTCCTCAATGTCATGGCTTTCTGCCTTGTATTTCAACAGCTTTGTTATGTTGTACTTCTCTTATTCCTTATCTTTACTATTTCTATAACATGCTATTTTTTTTTATTTTTTTTTTGTCTATATTTAACCTTCACTAAGAAGTGATCTGATTCGCACCTCTACAATTTTTAATATCCATTTTATCCGTTTCATGTCTGCTGTCAATCAGTACGTGGTCTATTTGGTTTCTTGTATTTCCATCTGGTGAGATCCATGTTTCTTTCTTGATATCTTTCTTTGGGAATTGAGTACTTTTGACCACCATTCTTCTACTCCCTGCGAAATCTATAACTCGTAGGCCGTTATCGTTACTCTCACTATGTAGGCTTTCCTTTCCGATTATTTTCCTAAAGGTTTCTTCTCTTCCGATTTTGACGTTAACATCTCCTATTACTATTTCTACATCATGTTGTGGTATTGAATCATATGTATTCTCCAGGTGTTCATAAAATTCGTCTTTGGCCTCCTCTTCCGTCTCGTCAGTTTGCGCATATACGCAGATCATAGAGCTATTGAACATCTTGCCTTTAAGACTTAATGTGCGTATTCTTTCATTTACCGGTGTGAAGTTAACTACAGCTTTAATAAGTGTTCTGATCTACCATAAATCCTGTTCCGTATTCCTTTCCGTCTCCACCACTGTAGAACACTGTATAGTTGCCTGATTTGAAGTGGCCTTGCCCTTTCCATCTTGTTTCTTGTATTGCCAGAATATTGATTTTGTGTTTGTTTGCTACTTCTTTAACTACTTTAAGTACTCCTGGTTTTCCTAGGGTTCATATATTCCGTGTTGCGACGGTGGTTGTAGTTCTCTTCTTCCTAATCCGTTCCTGTCCTGGTTTCCTTGATTTTCCGTCCTTCCGAGGCTTGTTTGTCGGCTTCGCAACAATGTGTTTTTATGAGGTTAGGTTGTTAGCCTTACGCCCAACCCCCAACCTGGAGGACCAGGAGTTTTCTGTCAGGGCGCTCTTCCCTTAGCCTTTGTGGATCCCTCCACCAACTGCAAGGTAGCAGTGTTTTCTGTCAGGGTTGTCTCCCTTAGCCATATTGTCCGCGATTGCTTATTCGTCAGGTTTCCCTGCTTATTTCGCAATTAACCCTCCTAGCTGGGAGCCGTCCCATTATCCGCAACCCGTGGAAGCGCCCGATCACAGCAGGCACTGCGTGGCCTATTTGACACGGGTTCATTATATATAGAATGTTGTAATTACTATGCAAATCAGTGCGATTGTTCGACTTTGTAGTAGTTCAAGGTATACGTAATGCATATAATGAAATTGCTATTGTCGTAATACATTCATATGAAGTTTTTATAATATAAGAAAAACCGCGATCTGTTTTCGTCCAAGTGCTTTTTCACCAAGATCCTCTTCATCCAGTATATCATGTTGAGTATATATATATTCGTCTTTCTTGAGTTTTGTTGCTGCACGACCAAGTAGAAAATTCCCAATAACGCTTCAGTCTACAGTAAAAAGTGCAGTGACAGTGTATATAAGAGTGTGTAGTTTAGGTTGGTAGTGACTAGGGAATGTAGTTCAAAGTTCACAAGCCGAAAACATTTGTGCCTACCAACGTATGAGATAAAACAACGTTTGTTCGGCTCCTATTTTAGTCGTTAGTATGTGTTCTGGGAAGAGGAAAAAGATGTCGGGTGATAGGACCGGGGAGTATGGGGGGTGCGGCAAAATTTCGAACCCACACTCGAACTGCTTTCGTTATGGAGGCAATGACAATGTGGTGGTGCATTGGTCGACAACTTCTGACGCTTCCCTCCCTTTCTTCTTTAACCGAGCCAGAAAATTACAATAATAATTGATAGTAATTGTTTGACCTTGGGAAGGTTTGGTAGTTTATTACAACAATTTTTGGCAGTCCTAAAATGCTAACAGCATCACCTTTGAGCTGTTTCGTAACTTGTTTGTCTCAGTTTTTTAGGTCGTATGAATAAACCTAGCACTCTTATCTTGAAGCAAGGCTAGAAGAGTCTCTTCATCCAGCTCATAACGGACTAACGTATGTTTCTCAATATGGGTTCCCTCGAGTACTTCTTTTTTGAAAAGGAGTAAGCAATCATGACACCCAACTTGCGACACCTTTCGGAGCTGGTGATTAATGATATGCCAGATGGACTCGTAATTTAATCCAAAGTAATCCATGCAATGCATTGGTTATCCTTCTATCTTTCAGAAGCAGTTCTACTTTCTCAGTCTCTGCTCATGCCGCAGCGCAAGTGATCATATGACGTCTGGAATTTGCGATTCTACTGTGTGATACTATGAACTCTTATTCCCATATACCGCTTTCATTTCATCGTGAATTGCTTAGCTGATTTTCCTGGGAGATCGAGAAACTAGATGACGCTGCGTACCTCGAATTTGTCAAACATTCTACCTTCTTCAAATCACATACAAAAAATGAATCATTGGAACAATTTATGTGGGTGTGACCTTAACCTATAAGGATAAAGATGTTACACCCATATACGAGAGGGTAGTTAGCTTATATGCTTTAAGGTGATTGAAATGGTTTATCCACGTTTAGCATTGTTTTACCATTATTCATCTAAGAGGCTTCTCAAATTGAGTTATTTTGAACTTTTTTTTTAATCGGGGGTGTAGATGGAAATACAGGGGTGTGTGTACGTTATATGTCAGTTTCTGCGAAGATATAGTTTGAGAAATGTAGACCTAATACTTCGGGAGAGGAGGAAGGGTGGGAATAAATTTCTGGATGATGTACACAAACATTTGGGTACCTCCTCATGTTAATGTTAATGCTCTACCTCGCACATCTAGAATTTTCTGTGTGTAACTAGCATACATGAATAACGCTTAATTGAAAATCTTGTTAAGGAAAATGAGTAAATTTATAGTAATTATCTGATCAAGCTGATAAGCTATTAAGAACAGGATGTACATGCAATGCTGGATTAAGTTATTTGTGGGCTAAAGACTCTGTTAGGACCCCTATTATCTATCCCTGTGGTCATAAAAGGAACTGATTTGCCTTTTGCGGGGCACCTAAATGAGTGGAGGCCTTGGGCTGCAGCCTCTTTAGACTCCCCCTTCATCCGGCTCTGTGTACTGTACATGTTAAAGACTATTTCCAGTGTTCGATTTGTTATAAATTACGAAGGGGCGATCTTAACATTATTGGTTGCTGGTAAGTTTCAACCTACTATCTGTTTGGTTAGAAATACAAAGATTTTATCCATGGTTAGGATGATATTCGGAATCAACAGCCGGGGATGGAATCCTCACGGACCAGGGGAAATCCCCGGTAAATCGAACACTGACTATTCCGAACCACTTGCAAGTGGAAGTACTCGGTTACTAAGGGGTTGTATCGAAACTGCACTTTTAATTCAGACTAGTTTTGCATAAAAACAAAATTTGTATTCAACAGTTCGTGGTAACATCGCATTCACTGGATCTTGCTATAAGACTAGGAGGTAACTACTTTTTTGCACTGTTCTAAATGTCACTGAAAACCAATGACCAAGGTTGTCGAACGATTGAAAGAGGTAATTCTTGAGGAGGAGAACAGCACTGAAAATTTTATTTAACGTAATTCACGGGCCAGACAAGCAGCCATGCCCAAACCTATCACAAGTATAGGGAATGACGTCCGTTGACAAGCACTCCTCGTGAAGTAAGGATGTAGAAGGTACCAAACTAGGACATTTTGTATAAGTACTACTGCAACATTCACTTGATGAAACAGGAAATCACCTAAAACCTCAAGTCAGGATGGCCGGTAGCAGGACTTGAATCTGTAGGCTCTGTCTTAAGACTTCGGAAGCTAAGTATTTTTCTTACTTAATCCTCTGTTCCCAAATATTGGGCATCTAGCACGGAATATGCTTCCCTTTTATACAAGCCTGTGCTAAGGGTGTTCGGAAGTGCGAAGTCACTTCTGGAACTCCGAACAACCTTAGTCTGTGCATCCTTGTAATAATTTGGACCCATATCCGACTGGGGCTGGGTCCAACACTGAGAATCCTTTGTTTTAGCAAGATTTCCTTAATTGTTAAAATGACCGTTCTCGTACGGTTACGAATAGTTCTCTACGGCCATGCTTTCAGCTTGTGTAGTCCTAGAAATAGTTTAACATTGGAAAAAACTTCTTTGCTCTACTACGTATGTACAAGAATTAGATATATAAACAACGTACTTAATAAAACAAATGAAAACCCTTCCTTTCATATTAGAAAGTGAGATAGTTGTAAAATTTCAGTTTAATGCGCGTTTTTCATATTTCCAGCTTCTTGGACATTTGATGGTAGTCGCCGACAAAGTAGCAAAGAAACAACAACTCTCACGTGGCTACCGTTTAGTCATAAATAATGGACGCCATGGAGGTCAGTCAGTGTATCACTTGCATATCCATGTTCTGGGTGGAAAACAATTGCGTTGGCCACCTTGTTAAGACCATTGCTCGACAATAAGGTATCGAATGGCTTGTATTGTTGTTGCCACTTTTAAACAATTCAGTTCCTAAGTTATGACCTTAAATTGAAAAACAATACACGTGTTCGTAAACTTGTCTATCAGGCCTAAGGTGATTTCTTAGCTATTTCGTAATGTTTTGTATTCAAATTTATTTTGTGTAATAAGAATACTAAATACAAGTCAAACAGCTTTTATTAATTAATTAATTTTAAAATTTCTTTGATTCTTCTAATGATTTTTCATTCACGTGGAACATATAGTTTTAATAAATACCTTAGAATCTTGTATAAAGCTAAAATTTCCTTTCGTTGGCAAATGACAATCGAAGTTCTATCAAAAGATTGTATTCGATTAAAACTCATTAATGCCCAACGTATTATAATACGTTTGCAGGGTAATTTTATTTGCTGAACGATTCTGTCATGTTGAATTGTTGACACTGTTGCAGGATCTCGTGAACTTTTTTTAAGGGAAACATTAAGCCGTAAAATCTAAACCAATACTTCGTCGATTATAAAACTTAATTACTTTTTAGAACACACAAGATTCTCTACTATACTGAAATATAGTTTTGAGAATACGTTTTCTTGTGGGGGGGGACGGCGTCCAAATATGGTGAACTTTTAAAATACAACCTCTTCCATCAATTAGCTTCTCGTAATTTGAATAATACAACCTGGAGCGCATTGTAAGTCTGTTTGCCTCCGTTCCTACGCTGCGTGAGTTTTCATATTATTTAAGTTACTGGACAAAGGAAAAATGAAGCAATAATGAAATTTTGAAAAGCGACCCCAATAATACATGTGAATGTGTATCAAATGAACTATTCGAGATTTTATTTTAGCTTAGAATTCCCGTAATTGCCTAGGCGTATGACGTCATCATTAACGGGAATTCTAATTTCTCAGGTAAAATCAACAATGTCAACATCTCGGTTCATTTTATACACATTCACATGTATTATTAGGACCGCTTTCCGAAATTTTATTTTGGCGTGTCATTTGTCCAGTATCTTTTAAAATACGAAAACTCACACACACACACACTCGCACCGTAAGTACGAAGGCCTCTTAATAATGTCAGGGCCCAACTTAAGTTCCTTGAAATGTTAATCGAAGTACACTTAGATTCATTAAAACTGGACGATGGAAGCGGTAAATTGCACAATTTTTTGGCAACATCGAACCAATATAAACTTGACAAACAAAAGTGGATTGTATAAATATGTATAGGACATTCGTTTGGTACTGTCATATCGGTACTTTTTCGAACTAGAAAATTTCCAGTAGACTTACCTTTTATGAATCTGAGTGTACATTGACGGAAAATGAAATTCAGCACCAAGACAGCAGGTTACATCGGTGGTCCTCAACCGGTTTGTCACGATGACTGACCAAGGGTCCCGCGAACGCCCAAGACTGCTTAGTCAATAGTTTGAATACTGATCTGACATCCCCACAAGGTCGAGAAGTCTTCTAGCGTGGCAATTTTTTTTCGAGCGCTTCTAATAATCAATAGCAACCCGGTGAAGAGGGGTGGGGGTGAAAAGCTTTTTAGAAATATGCTTTTCTTTAAATAAAAATATTTAAGCATGACTAAAAAGAAAGGCATGGGGTGCGCCAATTGAACATTTTATAAAGATATTGTATATGAGAGCACACCCCATGCTTTTCTTTTTAGTTATGCATAAATTAAATCGAATTTTATTAAAAGTAATTTCCTTGAAAATTTTTTTTTTTGGTACAACTTGTTTTACTTTTTTTTTTATATATAAACATTTTTAAAAAGTTTTTGAGTTATTTCGGTGTTCGGATAAGTTTTCCTTGCCCTATATATTGTAAGCTGATGTTTTGTCACCTAAATCCAGTGTTCTGCAACTAGTCAAACGCAACATCGTCGCAGGCTAGTATAAATTTAGGATAAATACATGAAAGTAACAATGAAATATTGTATTGTCATCCGACTTACGTCGCCACGATGGTTCAACCGTGTCCTCAGATCTTGCAACCTTATTTCCCCGACGCCTTACAATGATGAAAAATTGCACAGCGACGTAAGTCGGATGACAATACAATATTTCATTGTTACTTTCATGTATTTATTTCTCTATATTTTAAAGGCATATTTTTTTTTTATTATTATTTTTAATATGAACTAAGGATTCCACTCTTTGGCGACTACACTTCCAAGGTTTCTATTATGTGGTGTACCAGGATGGGTCTGAGATTGCCATGAAAACAAAAGGGTTGAGAGACTGTGGTAATATGTGCTACGAGTATACAGAATGCCTCTAAGGCAACGTCGTCGTACATGTAGGCAATTAACCAAATTTGAACATGGTCGTGTGGTATGCCTTCGAGAGTGAATTCTCCTTGCCTATCGTGAGATCGCTGCTCTCGACTACTGTTGGTAGCAATAGTCCCGCGAAGGCCGGAGTTTGGGCCCACGCTGTCCGCTGGAAAGATCAGGGCATGTGCAAGATGGCCGAAGAGGATCGGAGACTTTCGTCTAAGGAGAGCTAATATGGAAACTGTGTGCGAAATAATAATAAAAAAAAAACCTAACCAATGGTTGCTAATTTTTCTTAGAATTGTATATCAACATAACCACGCCAGGATTTGAACTATGGTCTCCGGCTCAGCTTTCCGATACGTTAACCAGTACACCAACTAACAATTTCCAAGCAGCTGTTTATCAGTGTTGTTTAAAGTTCAAGTTTGCGCGCAAGTGGGCCATATTATTTCCATATGAGCTCTCCTTAGACGCAAGTGATTGGAGGCAGTCTATAGCTACAATTTGAGCCGGATGCCACCGTAAGGAATTACGGAAGTAACAACAGTGTGTGAGCACCATTTTTTTCGTTAAATGGAACCAGCCTTAAAAAATGACAAGATAGAGCGATTATTTATAAGTACAAACAAAGTAAAGTTCGTTAAAAAAAAAAAAAAAAAGTGAAACTCAGTTGGGTGCCTGCATGGTGTGGCAGCAACTTTATATATGTGTGCAAAATTGAGAGATTGTCAAAAGAAAAGAAACTGACAGCCTTGTTTTGAAGAACTGCCAACATTTTCACAGAGTTAACATTTTGTCTTTCTATGGTACTCCTTCACTACAAAAGAAATCAGCGATTTTTTCTCTTGATAGTTTACGCCGCTGAAACTGCAGAAGCCGCGCATCTTTTCACACGGGCCACTGAGTTGCCTTTTCCGGCAACTGTTGCCCGTCTGAACGAATACTGTTTTGTGACCACTAACCATGACAGTACACGTCAGTGAGCATATGAAGCCTTTCTATGGAGGTGACTTGACAGAATAACTTGTCACGCTCAAGGAGAATGGAACCACACCAACATAGTATGAAAAAGTACCAGGTGGTTACAATTCAAGTGACCCTACTCACAGTAGCCCAGAGCGAGCGGTAATAAACGTAGGACAAATATGCTAATGAGAAAGCCATTTATACTGGGACAAATTAGTTCCAATTCTATCACGTGACAATGTGGCGCTGTATAAAAATGTGATGCTGTTAAAAAGTTGTTCATATTACATCTCTCACGTGTTTAATCTTTGCGTAATGATCTTATCGATCCTGTAGCACTTCAACTTGTCTATTGTACAGCGCCACATTCTCGCCTGGTGGAGAAAATTTGAACTTTTTTCAACGTATTTACCATTAGTATCAATGTCCTACGTTCATTACCGCCCGCTCTGGGTCACTAATTCTAACCACTTGATATATTATTCAAATGCAACAGCAGATACAAGTAATTTTGCGCATTGTATCGGTACATTATTTATGATTAATCTGGCCAGAATTTAGAGCTTTGGAAAGCAAAGCAGTTGAAATCGGGGCTCAACCACTTTTGCAGTCTATAATGCACGAACCCTCTTCCGCAGGTGTCCTCAGTTTGAATTGTTCTGAACAGCAGACTATACATAAGAATGGCACACACAAAAATGTAGTTTCAGCAAAACAGACCTGAATACCTTGTAATTGTATTGAAACAATAGCTGAATTGGCCTTTTTTCTCAACTGTATCCCCCATACAGCAAGCTTTATTATCCGTGATGGGCCCACAAGTTCACGTCCTTAAAAAGAGAGCAGTTTACCATTAAAAAAAAATAATTATATGAAAGTTTATTTTAAACCACCTACTACGTTTGGAAGCTACGTAGCCATCTCTGACTAGCTCCCGGAAGATTTATACGTTAATATTAATCTATATAACATTACTGGCAAATTACTATTGCCTTAGTCGAAGACAAAGGCACAGAAAAATGGCAAACTATCTGCTACATATTTATCAGATTTGATTCATGCAGGTGGACCTACCACGGACATGTGTATACGACGTCAGTTAGTGGAGAAAAAGAAAAAAACTAGACTAGGAACACTACTTCTATATACATGTCCATGGCACTTACGTAAAACAGCTAGTATGCAGAGATTTTTTTTTTTTTCATTCACACACTCGTCCTTTACAAGGCAATAGATGCGTCAGACAATGTAACAGTTAACCCCCTTGTGTTATAGCATTAAGCAAGTAGTAATATATTTGGTCCAACGTACACAGAACAGGATTATTTTTACAAGTGTTAGTGTTCTGAACATTATTTTCTACTCTGTACAATTCAATAAATAGTGCTGTTCTGTTCATTTAGAAATCTCGTTGCTGTAACGGATATATTTAATAGTGTCTTTTATTGTACCATTTGGAATATAAATATGTAAAAGTTACTTGTAACGTGTGGGGGGAAGGTGTTTTCTTTAGTTATCCCCGCCAGTCACCATCGCGGATAATCGGTAGTTTACTGTACAATATAGAACTGAATACATTTCAAAAATTCAAACTCATTTTACCCAAGTTGGATAAAAAAAAAAAAGTGGCGGATCTGGTCTTTGTTCAGAGTACATTCTTGGTATGTCTCGTATGACAGAGGAAGGAAAAAAAAATAGGTCAATTTCTGGTTTCAATTCGAGAATCCTTTGACTCGAATTAAGCACATTTTAAATTCAATTTTCATATTAGAAATCAAAATTAAGATAATTCCTTATCGAAACAAAAAAAAATAAAAATATATATAAGGCATCAAACTACACAATTTGTCCTAGGATAGAATCAAGTAAAACACACAATTTTTTTTTTTTTTGTTGTTTTTTACACACAAATATTTTTATTATTTTTCAATACAGAAGTAAAATTATGTAGTGACTATGCACTACTTTTATCAGTAATAATAAATAAACTTCTCAAAGAGACTAAACATGTATATATATATATATATATATATTGTATTTATATATATATATTAATTTCTGTATACATATATTTATATAAACTAGGACAACATTTTAATAGAAAAGAAAGACTTTTACATTTACCAGTATTTTAAACACTGAGAACTGACCCTTTCTCCTCTAGCTGCTGGTTGTAAGAGGAGAGAGTCTGGCAGTAGTTTTATTTAAAAAACGTGCCTTCTCAATTCTAAGTTCAGAGAATATTATTCCTCTAACTCCTAAACAAAATTATTACAACTTTCCAATGCTTCTTTTACATACCTTACATGTTATCAGATCTATTAATAACAACACGAAACCTGGTCATAGAGAAGTTCTTTACATTTTATTTTTTTTAATGGGCTGCTTTCCTATACATCGGTAAATTTATTCATTTTCAGAGGAAAAAAATGAAACACTGGACAAGTTTACAACAATTTTATGTTCCAACGCAACAAATTCTATACAACAGGAAACGAATTTCCTCTCTGAAATTCATAATGGACAAACGGACTTCAACCAACACTGAACACAAAACTTTACAATGTTAATTTTTTTCGATGGTACCTTTTCTACGCCACTACAGCACTTTTAATTTTTACTTGATGAAAAGTTAACATGCACTTTTTCTCCTATTTGCAAGCACGAAAGCATTATTTCAACCCTAACCATTCAAGCATTACATATGACTATATATACATATCTATGTATATAAATAATGGTTGCTTCTGGTAGATTGTGCTTGGCAGGCAAGCCTTTATGTCTTTAATATGTGATTTAAACTTTAATTTACTAGTTATTATACAAGTATGCATTTAGATGCACGTAATTCTTCTTACAATGTATTATTTCGCATTGAGTGTTACCTTCAAAAGTGAAATGTCACAAAATTGACACGTTACTTACAGAAGACAGAGATCCTTTTTTTTTTCTCTCTCTCTCAACGTTTTAGAAAAAGTTCACTTACTAATGTAGTATTTAAATGTGATATACCTTACATCAGCAGCAGAAGCAGTTTGTCTTAACCTACAATATTAGACGACTTGTATTAACATGAAAGGAATACAATGCATCAACTTCTACTGGTGGTAACAGTACATCAATATGATTGAATTCTATGCACGAAACAGCCACCACAAAAGTTCTGAAACATCGACTCGTATATGTGGATTTTATTTAAAATTACGTATAATCAAAACTGAACACAATAACATGTTAAAACTTATCTTTAAATTGAAATTTAACATTTACAAAAAGATAGGTTTATAAATAACAATATTTTAACAAATTCATATCCAGGGCTTGGCAGCACTTAGCTACGATACTTGCATGTATTTATGGCCTTTAGGCATCTCAGGCTCAGGGCGACGATGCTTAATTATAACAATTGCATTGCACAACTTTTTTTTCTTCCCCTTTCCAGCGTTTAGTACCTCGATTTTCGTGAGATGTTTCTCTGCCGCTGTGGTGAACTTCGAGATAACTATCGACAAATAAGGTCAATTCTATTTGCCTCGTATGATTGTCAATATGATTGGTTTATTCATTTTAACAGCGTTAAATTCTGATGATTTAGTCGAGCTGTAAGTCACAAAGCAGCAGATCCAAGCATTTACTTACAATTCTGCACATTTACAAATTTTGACTATCTCGCAATTAAAATTTGTAACAAAAAAAATATTAATTTTTTCATTCGTGCGTTTGTAAATTCTTTTTAGAGGACGTATGGTCCTCCCAACATTTAAGAAGAAAAAAAAGCATTAGAAATGGTTATTATACATCTCAACTCGTATGATGATCTTCCTAGACTCCAAAAAGATAATGAAATTAACGAAGTATTCACAAAATGAACTTTAATTACCAACATGGTAATACTTCGGCACTTTGCAAGACTACTGTTTTCATCGAGATAATTGGCTACAGTGATACTCTCTGCTTTATTCTCATTCATTATCAAAATTTCCTCATTTAGCGTGCTTCAAAATCTCTCTTGCTTGAAACCATCACTGTTAACTACATATGATATGTTTCTGCAAAAACTTCCTTTTTCTCCTTTCTGATTATCTTTATCTCGTACGGATTCGCATGCATGTATCGATATACATAAACACACACATCCTTATTAAATCTATACCTGAAGCTTTCATTTGTACAGCCGTAATTAAAAATCAAACTTTAACACAACGTTCTAAACAAACTCTACAAAAACAAACCATTACACAATAGAATTCAAATACGCCACTAAATATTTGCTTAAAACACTATCCTTACAAATAACAAGCTCCTGCATGCATTATGGATTCTCACTTTGCTCTTTTTATCTACAGAAAATGGTACCAAGCACGTATCACTAGTATTAGAATGATCGTAATATCTATCTTATATCTACAAAGAACTTTTTAAAAATTATTTCTCAACAGCACGTAATTAGACCCCCTAAACACTTTGAATACACATTTCTTTTTGTTCAGTTTTCTACATCACAAAACAGATCACAAAAGGAAATACTCATGCTAATAATAAGGTCACTTGAAAAATTATGTACCTTTATAATCTAATTCAAATCCATACTCAAGCTAAGTAAATAATTACATGGAATATGTATAGCAAAATATCCAGTTGGGATAAACCAACTGATTTTTAAGAATTCTTTGAGATTATAGGAAACTATAATGAATGTTAAAATAGTTGCTACATCGTGTACTCGAAGCCAGAACTATATTTCAAGTTAGTTACGCAGAAGAGGAATTTAAGACACTCAACATGAAATGTGAGTATAATCTAGTTCAGTATTACTGATAATCTCATTTTTGATTTCCAAATTCTATAAGCGGACTAAACACTCCCAATAATTAAAATTTGGTAGCAATGTAACTAAGTTCTAAGTTATTCTTTACTTATTATTCACACAAAAATAAGGTTTCAATTTTTATTGAGCTAAATTACACGGAAATTTAACCCAGCAAGCATCTAGTTTGTACAATCGGGGACAAAATATTGCCAACCTTCTGAATCATCCGAAACCTCTTAGAGATTGAAAATACGTTTTGAAGGGTATCAAATAAACCTGTGCAAGATTTTCCATTCTTTAAATTACAGTGAGAATCCTGTAATGACATAAGGTAGTTCATTTCTTGTCCCGGACTGTACCATCAGTGAATTATCAAGTTTCCTCCACTTGAGCAAGGGTGAATAGTACATGATGCGGCGGCCTTTCTCTACTGATCGTCTTGAATGGCAGTAATATAGGTATTGTAAGGTGGTTGTGTATTTCATTTCCAAATTATTCTTGCAGAATCAGAAGTTGGACGAGCTTGATAAGCGATAACCAGTTTCTATGAAAAGCTATGTAACTAATACGCGCTATCCACGAACTTAACTTTAAACATGCTATTCTACCTTTTTCGGTGCTTTCAGCAATGAAAATCTTCGTACTCGCCATTAATTATCGATTAAATTTATAAATTTACTACCAATTACACGCCACGGGTAGTTATCGTTAACTTGATTCACATGAAATCCTTACTAACTCTTAAAACAAACTATTCCCATGGAGAGTTCCGAGGCAAATTAAAGATAAAATTAATTGTAAGGGCGGTAACAGCACTATGGCTTACGCTCGTCCCGATATGTGGAAACCGGTAGCAATCAAACGAGTCAACTTTAAAAACTTGGGAGGAAAAAAAATGACCTACTGAACAGTCACTTAAAACGGCTTAAGGAGAAAAAAAAAACTGATTCACTTACATCGTGCCAAGAAAGAATTACTAATCTCTCATGGTTTATTGTACGGAGCTCTGAATTTAAATACAGAGTTCAGAATCCTGACAGGCGTACTCTTAACTAGGTACAATGAACACGAATTCTTTTAAAGCCTGCATAAGATCTACGACTGATTACTTCAATTGGTGGACTATCGTAACACTTTCGTTTTCCACCTAGGAATATTTAATTAAAAACATGCCTAAATTTGAATCAATAACTCTAATCATACGTGTCGAATAATTCATTTATAATTCCACGATATTTCGTTCGTCCATTTATATAACCTTGTATATATAAGGCAAAACTAAAAATAATAAAAAAAACATCCGATTAATCCATTGCAAACACAAAAATAACTCAGATAAAAAGTACCATAGTGATTTTTTTGTGTTTACTGATGGATCAATTGGATGTAAGTGTTCTCTTATTTTTATCTTTAGTTTTACCTTCGATTGCCTTTCCGATTTTTGTCTATTCGATACGCAGTTTTATTATTATTATTGTATATAGAAATTTGACAATGTGTAATCAAAAGGAAAATGTTTAAAATCGTCCACAAGATTCGAAAGAAATTCACGAAAGTATTTTGTTCAAATTTTAACGACCATTTTGTCGCCCACTGCACCACCACAGTGTCAACTAAACACCTCATTATTCATTTTACTTTCGTTTACGAAATAAAGGCTTCCTGTATGTACTATTCTCCCTTACAAATACGATTAGTTTGAAGATTATCGTATCAGAGAAAAATTCTAAAAAGTCAGAAGAAGATGAAATAAGAAACTAAAGTTATTGGAAACAGTTAGAAAATTTAGTAAACGAGAAAACTGTCAGATGCAATTCGGTCAGCGGTAGAATTCTACAGACAATATATTTTTCTAGAATAACAATGTACGTCAATTTAACTACGTACATTGCAATTCAGAACTGTTGCCAAGAAACTACAGGGTAGTCCAAAAGTAACCAACAGAGGAAAAAAATGTATCTTACTAACAAACTGCCGTTTGATTTACAAGGCAGACTCCACATGTTTGCATTAGGTCTGCTTACGTTTAGGGATCCACCCCCTAACTAGGGTGATTTCACGTGATCTTTGCGCGTAATTCCTTTTCATGTTTCGGTGTACGATCGTATCACATTTAGTAAGGGACCTAATAGGAAAAAGTTACAGGCCAGCGTACTTGGCAGGCAATTCCGTAAAACTAAACAAGAAACCCGGAAATTACTGGTGCAATAATCGGTGCACACATATTTTGTATCTATAATGACTTCCAGAACACCCTGTAGTAGCCAATAATTTAAAAAAGAAAAAAAGTTATCCAATTGCCAGTTTTTACCCTACTACACGATGAATAATAAAGACAATTTTGCCAACAATAATGTTATTGTTAATCTTCAATAAAAAGCAAAGAATAATACAAATTCCGAATTGGAATTATATGAAGTCAGAAGGAAAAAAAAGGCTTAAAATATCTAAATAAGAGTTCATAGCGCTGATACGTACATATACTTCATTGACACATTCGAAAAGTCTTAGCACTGGCTCTATAACGTTAAGTTCTTCTTTCATAAAACTGATACACATGATACGGGCTTACTTTCACTGGACAAATTTTTGAGGAAAAAAAAATACAAATCCACAACTCTTACCCAAATCTTTTATATTACATTCATCTAAGAGTGCGACACGATTTGCACAAGAATTCAGTGCAAACTCAATGCCAGCTGCCACGGAGGTCAACTTCGGCAATTCCAAAGCCACTCAAACTGACTTTTACAGAGTTATAATTTACTTTACTGCTGATTCTAGGAATGAAGGAAGCAACTGGCATGCAGAGACAAAGGGAGCCGTAAAAATATAAGTGAAATCTAACAGAAAACTATGCTGATACAAAGAACTTTACATGGACCATATAAGTACAAAGAGAGGATTCCTTCTCCAGATGAACCAAAGGAAATATTAAATTTAAAATTCCTTTCGTGATTGCAGACAAGTTTTATTTTATTTGGATAATGTGTCTGCGATTTTTAGATTCTAAAATTTTGTCCAGTAAAAATAATCCCTATCATTTCTACTACTTTAATCTTTAGCATACTTCAGAGTAGTATAAAGAATCTCGGTAACATAATTCATCACACAAAGTGAAATATCTTCCAACGAAATCATACAAAGAGGAGTCACAAAAAATATTCCTTTCATCAAATTCCGTTGGCAAAATTTTATTCACAGAGCTCTCACATGTCTTATTTATTTCTACCTCAACAAATTTAAGCTTCTTATCTATTATCTACAATGACATTATAGATAGAAGGAATATTAATGCATCCTTTGGAACTATATAGAACATTCTCTATAGTAGATCTAAGATTCCAACATGTGTTACATCTTTAAGAAGCAAAGTTCAATTCATCCAGCAGATAGTGGTTTATAACCTACAATTTTCATGACCAGACGCTTGAAAACTCACATTTGTGGTCCCACATTAATCTCATTCATGATCTATTTGTGCAAGTGTTTTTTTCAACACAAAATGTCCTACAGCTGTAACAACAACCCAGTTTAAGTAACTCTCACATGACATTAACCATAGCAATTTACTCAATAACAACATACACCAATAAAGCTACATTACCC
The DNA here is from genome assembly GCA_022664845.1 of Lepisma saccharinum. Classification (NCBI taxonomy): domain Eukaryota; kingdom Metazoa; phylum Arthropoda; class Insecta; order Zygentoma; family Lepismatidae; genus Lepisma; species Lepisma saccharinum. The sequence continues at coordinate 29,541 of JAGDQP010021356.1, forward strand.
ATTTGCGATCTTTTTAGCACGTTACATCTTGACATGGTCACTTGCGAGGTGAGAATTTGGGATTTGTAGGCCCATGAGTGAAGGACCTCAACTCATAAGCCTTCTCAATGCTATGAGCTGTTGCAGTGTCAAGATCAGACTTCCTAAATATAATTATTCGGATGTCTGTGTGGAGGTAGATACGTCCGGATTTCGAGCTTTCAAATCTAAAAATATAAAACAGATAAACATGTTTAATATTATGGAATGCCATACTCTCAAAAAATATGCATAAAACGATGTCACAAATTCAAAATGTACTTACGTATCCTCTGTTACTTAAAAGAAAGAAGAAAAAAGATGGTAATTAGAACAAACGGGACTACACCAAACATCAGAACTGGAAAAGGAAAACAAACCCCCTCCAAGCTGAGAAGTATTATACGTATGAGTGTGAAAAAGAAATAAAGGCGAGAATCGCACCTGCGAAAGACATTCACTATCGAATCAATAGTTGATTTATGAACAAAGAATTGAACAAAAGATTAATTAAAATGTTTTGCACGAATATTGTGTTATTTGTAGTCGAAACTCGACGAAAGATTGAAGAAACATATTAAAGTTTTCGAAATGTGAACTTGGAAGAAGACTGGAAAAATACGACACGCACAAGATGCGTAATTAGGAAGTGATGATGATAGTAGGTGAGAAATGAACAATATGGAAGACAATGAAGAAAGAAAACTGGTTAGGACATTGGCTGCACAGAGATTGTAAATTAAAAGATCCAATTGAAGGTATGGTTAAAAAAGAAGAGGATTCCAGCTCCTTGACAGTATTTAGACATCGTACGCTAAGAAAACAGTGCATTCACCACTTTCATAGTAAAGTTCGTTACGAATACTCCATACAAAACTGTTTTCATTAGTTCGTACTACCTAATTTGTTAATAGCATTTAATTATGTGGAAAATCCAAATTATGTGGCTCAATCTAATTGGTCTGGGGGATATGCAAGGCTCATCAAGTCTATTCACCTAACCTCGTACTTACCAACTTTCGTCTCTAAGATATTCCTAGTTTCTAAAACACCTATTATACTTACTAATACTGACAGACAAGTTATCGAAGATTTCATTCTCGGCCAAGGAAGTTTATACAATGTAGTCATGACTATGAGGGGATGCTCGTATAATTTCTACGCTTTAACTTGCCCCACTTGTCTGGTAACAGCTTTAGGTATTATGTTAATATATTTCAGCTGAAATGAAGTCGTCGATCACTACAGACTTCAGTATCGAGTTGTGATGAAATACCTCTCTTTGCACAAGGAAAGTCGGCGAAGCATATTTTTTATGCTTTTTGAATATCAGGGAATATGAATGTCCTTTCATATGCAACAGTGAAACTGTGAATGGCTCGATTTCAGACAGGACATTTCAGCATCCAGGATGAAAAACGTACTGGGAGCCTTGTGACAGTGACCTGTTCAGAGAACGTGACTGCACGAAATAGTTTCGAACAACACAGAACAGCAGCTAAATGCATAGCGGACTCCAGAGAGCGCGTGGGTAATATCCTCACCTAAATGTTTCCAATCTAGTTTGTTTCTAAATATCTCCGTGCTGATCAGAAGCATAGGGTTCTTTAGAAAGAATACTTCTAATGGACGAAACCTGGTTATTTCTGTAAAATCCCGAGACCAAAAAATACTCATTCAGGATCTCCTCGACTAAAGAAACGAATGCAACTAAGATGATAGCATCCATGTTTTGGGTTACAGACGTAGTTTGGTTTATGGAATCATCTAGAAACGGGTGGCGTTCACAGCAGCTTCTTACTCGTCACTGTTGATCTGCATGACCAGAAATGTCCAGCGGCCAGAACTCGGATCTTCGAACTGACCCCTTCCCCCACTGGAGTGAATGAGAAGGATAAATTTTAGGGTAGTGATAGGATTAGAATAGAAGTAGTGTAGGTTAGAATAATAATTGGGACTGAATTGGAAATAGAGAACATAATGCACCTTGTAATTAATTTGGCATATATTCATTTCAGAGTTTAGTTAGCTTGAAAATATATATATATATGAATGCGAATCCTTTGTAACGCCTTTAAGGAAGCTATAGATCGGAAATTTGGTGAGCGCTCTTCCATTGAGCCCCTGCGGCCCTCGCCCTTACTTGTGCTAGGACTGTTAAGTGTGCAATGATATCAGTGATAACCAAATTGATTTTATGAGAAAAAGTAATTTTGTTTTGAATATACTCCCAATGGGTTGAAATAATACTTGTTTTAGATTAGTAAATGAATAAAATAGTTTAAAAATAAAAGTATGTATGACTGGAGGAA
>JAGDQP010021357.1:6617-31869 GCA_022664845.1 Lepisma saccharinum
CGTTCCGGACTGTTGGATGCCGGTCTATCGGACTTCTACTGTAACTAAATTTTGTTCTGGTCAGAGTTGCCAATTAAAACACTTTATAGCTAAATCTAGTTATTTTTATTCTTCTTTTAAGAATTACATCTTTTGTAGTCATTCTCTATATGTTAACTTAAGTTCGTATTTGAAATATAGAATTTTGATCACTTTTAGATTATTCTTTAGTTCCTTTTTCAATTCTATTGTTGGCAACAGTGTAATGACTACAATTCAGGCTTTTGGATTTTAACTTTACTACAAGGTAACCAAAATGTTCAAGCCGTTTATGATAGATACACAAAGGTATACTTAAAATAATACCGTTGGTCCTCGAAGTAATCCCCTTCGGCATCCAGAAGCTTTTGCCAACGTTCTTGCAGCTGTGCAATGCCCTGGTGGTAAAACTAGGGGTATTGAACGCAAGGAAGGTCGTGAGTGCCTGCCTCATTGGCGAAGGGTTTTCCAAGAAACAGGGAATGGAAGAGGTGATAATCTGTTGACGCAAAGGCTGGAGAGTACGATGGATGGCACAGTATTTTCCAGCAAGTCGTTGTATGGTATCCCCGGCCATCCGCGCCACATTCGACCTGGCATTGTCTACAAGGAACAGCACTCCCTTGAGATTCATCAATGCTGGCTCCTTCTAGTGCAATATCTGATGCACACTTTCCAACTGCTGCGAGTACAGAACCGCAGTGATGGTTTAGTCCGTTTGGTAGCGGTTCGTGTAGTTCACCATTTGGCGACTAGCTCACCAGATATAGAGCATGATTCTGCGTGCGTGTAAAGGTGGTCTTATGGTATGAAGCGCAAGATATCTTGGTGACAGAACCCTTTCAGTCATTGGTGAGCACTTGATCGAACGTCGTTATGTTGCGGCGTCAAGAAAGCAGTGACAAACAGGCAGTCACTTGTTGGTCCTTGTTGGCTTCCGACAGTGTGTGAGCTACACATTTGCTGAACTTTACACCTTCCCTATGTGGCGCAGGTGAAGTCTGTTTCATCAGAAGCCTGGAAGCGTCCGGCAAGCACACAACACGTTTGGATGCTGTTGAGCTCTATGGCCGCCGTCATGGCCTGTGTGCACCCACTGTGGGATTCACCACACAGGGCAAATCTCCCGACCCGAATTTCTGGAACCAATGTGTGGCGGTGCGTTCATTCACAGCATAATTCCCAAAGACTAGTTGTATTCGGCCACTTGATTCGGTTGCGGACAAGCTCACCTTAAAGTCATAAAGCAGACAACTCCGAACGAGTTGCTTAGACACCTCCATTTGTCGTCGTCATTAGTCAAGTTGCGACTGCTGGGAGTGCAAAAAACACGTCTTGGTCACGGCAATGCTCTTACTCCCATCCCGCTCGCTTTTCCAGCACTGGGGCACCTATTTCCGTATCAGTGTTCATGTCTTTTCATACAACGTCAAAATCAACCAGAACTGTTTTGGTTACCTTGTAAAATACATCCTGTCACCAGGCCTGAGCATCTAAAAGCCATAGAATATTCTAATTGAAACAACTTGTTACCTTCAAAAACGTAACATGTTTTACATCAAGCTGGATTTCGTCATCGGGGTTATGTTGTATTTTTTTTTATTTTTTATTTAATAATTTGCAATTGGACCAATCTTCGCTTCCTCTTCCTTTCTACATTCCTGTTGGATGATGATTTCGAGCTGAAAAGACATGAGAGTACAGAGATTATTAAATGTGAAGAATTAAAGACTTCAGAAGGATGACGTCCCTTGATGAGCACTTCTATCAGGTACAACGATGAAGAAGATAGTGACTATGGCCTTATATAGATCTAGGCCAAGGTATTTGACGAGTGAAATTAAGGAAACATCCAGAAATCCTAAGTGAGGATGGTTAGCTGCAAGACTGGGAAAAAACATGAAGACATTCCCAGTGCCGTTTCAAACTTCGAAACCGCAATCATAGAACCATGAGTTGTGGGTACGCATTCTTTAAAACCATTTTCAAAACTCTGTTGAGGACATAAAATAAGTGTTATCATCATTACATAATGTTTGAACCTCACCTTTACATTTAATTCCCACAATTATTTAACTTAACTACAGACACCACTTACATAAGAAAGTACCACGTTATTCCGGGTGCATTGGTCGGAAATTGTATGTCGCTGCTTCCTACTATTGACCACGTGCGGTAAGCTGTGACATGTAATTTCTGAGCAACGATTCCTTTAATATCCATAACAGTTCTTCCATATTTCAACTGGAAGTCCGGACATTTATGCTGTTTGTCTTGCATTCTGTCGATTACATTTCTATATTTAAAAAATCAGTCTTAATTTTTAGGTCCCTTGATAGCTACGCTATAACTAAAGGAGCTTTATAATCCCGCTCAAGATTTCCGTCTGTCCGTCTGTGTCCAGAAATTAAATCTCATTAACTACAAGGTGTCGTTCGAAAGATCTTGGCTAGACTAGATCAGAGCCCCTGAAACTGTCTTAATTGGTGCAGTGGTTTATTGTTTGTTTTTAGCCCGTTATTCAAATAAATCAATTGTTCAAATTGCTTCCACTCAGTTATACCTATCTGCACCAAACTTGGCATGAACATTATTCGATAGAATACAAAAACACGGAGAGGGCCTACGTTGCCCGGCAACCCACTTACCAGTGTTGCCAGCCTATTTTCCATAAAATTATCTTTGTTTTTAAATTGCTTCCATAAATGTAGTCATAAAAGTACCAAACTTGGCATACACATTGTTTGAGTCAATAGGAATATACTGCGGATGTTACCGCTACCCACGAACTCCGTTTTCAGTGTTGCCAGCCCATGCCAAAAATATATCTCATGAACCATAAGGTGTAGAGACATGCATGAGATCTTAGCTAGACTAGCTCAGAGCCGCCGAAATAGTCTTGATTGGTGCACTAATACAGTGTTGCCAGCCCATTATCTAAAAAAATAATCAATTATTCAAATTGTTTCCATTCAGTTAGATCTACATGCGCCAAACTTTCCATAATCATTATTCGACACAAGTAGTGGATATTTTCAAGAACCTAAACACTCCAGTTGTCAGTGTTGCCAGCCTATTTTATAAAAATAATTTCTTGCGTGGCTAAAATGCTATCAAGGGACCGGAGCCTTTGCGATTCTTAATAAAATCGCAGCTCTGACTTGTGTTTGAATAGTTAGTTGGTTGACCGCTTGACACTGGGGGAAGAGAGGGAGGAAGACTGGGGTTTCTTTTTATTTGATTTCTATTCGACATTTGCTCTATACTGTTTCTGCACCCAGCCCCCGTGATCCAGTCTGTAACGTCGTGGACTTTGGATCAGCAATGGGAAAGCAGGTCGAGCCCCGTGGCTGAGGTTTGACGGAGCTACTCTGGCTGAGGACGGAACCTTTACAAAAAACCTTGGCCGCTAATTTACTATCCCTTTTCCGGAAGTGTGATCGCTCTTTTCTGGACGTCATTCCTTAGACGTAAGGACTTAAGCCATAGCTCTAACTTATAACGGAATTATCTCGACAGCTGCCCTCAAATTCCACTGAGAGAAACTACGTCCTATTAGAAATCTGTATACAGAATGTTGAAAAACAATATCGACAAAATCACCTTTACGAGATCCCTGACATGAAAAAAAAAAAAAATGACTTCAGCGTTTCCTAACCTTATTTCATCCCATGATCCTCTTATACCATGTATTCAAGCCACCAACCCAAAAAATTAATTTGCTTGTTTATAATAAACAATCGCGTTTCACTTTGTATTGACTATCCTCCTGAAGGCTTCAACACACACACATTTAATTATTCAAAAACTATTCAACGAATTACATTCATTATGTTTAGTAATTATTATACAAGCAGCAAGCAAAATAAAATTACTTCCTTGAAATGTATTAGTTTTAACCTACAAACCCTTAGTTAAATTTATTTTTTTCATCTTCTCTCGCGATCCCGTTACAGTCAAACTGCGAGCCCCGATCTCACGTTCAGAAACCCAGCTCTATAGACCATTGAGTGTGCGCAAATGCTTGGAAACGATTTATTTGAAGATGTTTGGTTGCATAACAAAAAAAGGAGCAATTTACATACATTTCAACGAACGTTTGCGGTACTGTTTATCAGTAAAAGACACTGTCATTGCCCGGTTAGATGCCAGTGATTACGTTTATTATCTGTGCTGATAGGGGCTGACAGGGCGGGTCAACACAAGGATACTTCAGTTCCGCCACTCTTACAGTTAGCTGATAACGAGGGCTACCCAGCTATAACTTACATCCAGCTACTCTATTGTTTTAATATAAATTCCTGACTTGAACTCAGGACCTAACAGTTAAAAAGACCAGCTAGGTTTCTCTTTTTAATACGATATTTCTATAGGACGTAGATACTCTCAGCGAAACTTCACGGTGAGTTCGATATAAGTTCACTGACGCTTTCCATTTTAAACTATAAATCAAAATTAAAAAAAAAAAAAAAAAAAAAAAAAGTGGTTTCTCCGTCCTGTATCTTGCTGCATTTACTTCGAAAAAAAAAACAGTAAATTATAATATTAATCTTCTTTACAATCTGGTAACCATACTATTAAATAATTCTGTAAGAACCGCAATCAGACAGTAAAAATAATAGTCATGTAAATATATCTGTGATCGACTAAAGCTTCTCGCCTTCACCTCCTCTGTTTGCACTATTCGTTTCCTGGGTTTCAAAAAGTGGTACATACTGAGAAAAAGTGCACTCAAGCACAACCCACACGCAGAGACACCTGGTGGTAGGGGGAAGAGCGGGAGGGAGAGGCAAGTACTTGGGAATTATTTTTTGCCTCATCTCTACTTCAAAAAGTAATAAACACTGCAACGAAGTATCAGATATAATGTTCAATAATATCATGCACCTGCATTTCCTTACGTACGTACTTTCTCTTCACCTAAAGAGCTTTTTTTTTTAATGGTAAAAATCAAAATTAAAGAATAAGTGAAAAATTAGTGTTTGGTATCTAATTATAATGTATACATATCTTAGGTTCTTCACTTTCACCAGGGTTGCATGTGTAAAATCACAAATGAAACTAGAACACAAAGAAGAGGTAACTATACACAAATGCTTTCCTTCCTTGCTTTGCAAGACGAAATATCGATCTCAAAAGACCACTTCCATTCTGGTTGAAATATGTCAAAAAATGTGCTGAAGGTTATGTAAGGTGTGATCAAAAAGTACCTGAACTAAAATTTGGAAATGAATCCTTTCTTCCATTTCGATCGTTTAGAATTTCTTTCCAATTAAGGAGCGTTTTATTCAATAGTCGTTAAACGCCAAAATTTCCAAAAAAAAAAAAAATGAGTTACAAACGTGGTTTCTTATCAACTGCTATGTTCTACATGCATACCTGAAATAGGTTTCGTCAAAAGTATATATTTGTCGGTGTTAAGAGGTATCAAATAACATAAGTTTTTTGCAAAACTTGTTTAAACGTATCATATTACTTAAAGGAAAACTCGATCAATACAAGCTACATAATAAGAAAGAGGAGAAGAATATCCTGTCCAGCTTACCCAGCAAGCCAGGCGACGTCGGCATTTGGTCGGCAAAGGCAGGGCCGACGTCGGGATTTGGGAAAAGAAAACGACAAGGAGCCGACGCCGGTGCGCGGATTTTGGGCGGGGTTACGCCTCTATGCCAATCCCGATGGCGGCCCGGAAAATGGCTCGACGACCAAACGCCACTTGTGTGTCGCGCCGACTTTCTCCCGACTATTTCCCGACCAGTAGTTGATCGGTCCACCGTCGGGATCGGCATTTGGCTTGCTGGGTAAATTTTAATTAGTTTAACCAATGAGAGTTTGACGGCAGTTATTTTTAGAATAATTAAGATATTTTATTATTATTCAGTTCTTGACTAGCTTTCGATTTGAGAAGGTTGAAGACAGAGCTCAGTGTCTAGCACTTTGTGTGATTCTGAAGATGTTGAAAATACTGGAGGTAGAAAATCGAGGATCAAATCAACCAGAAAATCGAAGAAGTCCAGAGGATTTTCTAGAAAGAAAAAGAAAAAGCAGGAAATTCAGTAAGATAACTCACTACTTTCCAAGACGTGACCACAGCTACAAGGTCACTGACAGTTTTTGGTAGATTAGAAAAAAGGACCACCGAATAAAGGAAGAAATTTTGTTTCTATGCCAGTCCTATGGAGTACTGAAACATCATAACAATCTCAAAGTCAAGGAGATTGGAAATGGTTATATATATTTGAAAGCCACTGCTCATAAAAATTTGAGACCGAAAATGCTTTTCAAAATGAAAGCTCAAAATCGGTACTTGGAAGAAGGAAATAAATCCCAAAATCTATTTTGTGGGAAATTAACAAAAACTGTATATCATTTTTAATATTTATTGAAAGTAAACCATATTTTTACCGAATATTCAGAACGGTCTTCTGGTCCTAGTGTACTGCTTAGACAATTTCCAGGTATTGTATTTTTTCCTGTAAAATTAAAAAAAAAATGGTGGATTTATTTCCTTCTTTCATATGTCTTTCCTTCTACCCACTGACAGAAATTTCACGTTAGGAATGGGGGAAACTGCTGTTATTACGTAATAGTGATAGCAATAGTTGCTATACGCAAATGTCTGTTAACAATAACAGTTAAAAATAGCAGTTTAGAAGAAAACGTATCTAAATAGGAGTTATTTATTCCCGACTATGAAAAAGCAGTGTAAAACACCATTTTAGACTAATTTATTTACTTGTATCCTGTTATGTGTGCAGTAGAGTGATGGACTAAGGTAATTTAGTTCATACCATCACTGTTAGAAAACGATCATGTGTAACTGAGCTTGAACTAACTGGTGGAGAGGGAACAGTATATAAAACAATTAAATCAGGAATGTATAAAGCGGTGGGTACGGCGGGGAGGGGGAAGTGTAATTTAGTTTCATGCTAAATTAGTATAATATTTTAAGCGTGGTTATATTCATGGCTTTTATGAACTACACAGACAAACTTCTGGAGGTAATTCCTCACATCAAAACAAAAAATAATTCCTCTGGCAAATTTGGGAAATGCACACAGCTACAGGCTGCCGAAAACGTGGAAAAATTAACTATATAGCTTCATACTTCTACCACGACGAACGGTAGAGCTGATGCGGCATGGTACCGTCAGTCTACATCATCAAAAATTGCTTATTTCAAAATTTTGCGTAAAGGATTTCCCAAAGAAAACAGGAGATTCCCATAAATTCTCTGAAGTAAAGATGAGATGAGCATGAATGGGATGATTTTCCACCAGGAAACAATAATTTGTTTGCGCCAAGTCTAGCAGGTATATTTCAAGTAGATTCCATATACCGAAAGACTAAAAAAAAAAACAAAAAAAACGCGTGGTTACATAACAAGTAGGAGTAAGAATTGCATAATTTCAAAGAAGGTTTTTATTTATTTGTTATCAAAGAGATTGGATATCATTGCCCAATTGGATGCTATTAATGATGTATGTCATCTTTACTCACACAGGAAGTGGTTTAATTCATGCTCATTTCGACCTACCTCATCTTCAGAAATATTCCCAAGTCCCCTACTTACTTTGGGGAATCCCTTGCGTGCTCATTGGGGAATTTTGAAATATGCATTTTCAAATGGAGAAGGTTTAAAGTTTTTGACGATATTATGCCGCATCAGTTTACTGTTCGTGGTGATAAAAATATAAAACTCTAAAGTTAATTTCCCCACGCTTTCGGCAACCTGTAGCTCCGAAACAATGCACGTTTCAGAAATTTGTCAGAGGAACTTTCGTCTTATTTTGATGTGAGGAATCACTTCCAGAGGTTTTTCGGTGTAGTTCATAAACACTCTGTATATACAGCATGCCCAGACATACCGTGGATCTCCATCGAAAGCCCGTGGCCCCCCTTCCAAAACGAACTTATAGATACGTGCCTGATTAATCGTAAGAAGGGAATAGGTAAACCGGAGCCCGGATCTAGGGGAATGCAGAAGGGTATTTCCCCATATGCACAGCCGGTTAGTAGCAATTGGGGTGCGCCTTTTCAATATTAATGTGTTAGATTTGGTGGGCAACAGAGGTACAAGACTGTGCCTGTTTCAGGCGCAGCATTTCGTAGATGCAGTAGGTGTTCATCTCTATCAGTTTGCCGTAATTTTGTTCTTGGATGTTTTCAACCATGCGATATAAATAAATAAGTATGTCTGGCCCAGTACAGTGATTCTGCCGGCTTTTCAGTTTGGGGAGTATAAACCCATAATTGGGAAGCTGTAAGTAGAATTTTAGGGGTTTTATTTATTTTTACCGTAAAAAAAATAATGCTTGACAACTCCCATTTGGTGGGTTCTGGCCGAATCCCTGGACTCCCTCTGCCCTTATGAGTGTTTGCGGAGAGGGACAATCATGACGTCACAGTATTCTCGCCAGCGTAAAGAATCCTGGAGTGAATTATTCCGTAGCAATAATATCTTGACAGTTCAATATGTTGCAACAGTTTGAAACAATAAATGTTTCCATTGAGCATTAAGAAGAAAAAAACTACCTAACCTGACTTTGTCCAACCTATGTCTGTGGATTTTATGAAATGTTTAAAGTGTGTGTTGTTTTATTCACCTAAAAGGAAGAAAAGAGTCTAATCGCAAAAGCAGCGCTTTTCTCGAAATTAGAAAGGAAAAAAAGTATTGCTCTCTAAAAATAAAAATAAAACTTTAGGCCATGGACTAGTACTGAACCCGGGACCACTGAATCACAAGTCCAGTGCCCTACTCCCTTGTTTATTAAATCTGAATTAGAGTACAGAATCAAAGTAAACATAAAAGAATAGATTACAAGAGACATTAAATGAAAATAAAGGTATAAAATAAATTAAACAATAGCAAGTCAAAACATAACGGGAATACTCTTTTTTTTTTTTTTTTTTTTAATCTTAAGGTGAATGAGTACCGAATTCGGCGCCATGTAGCCAATTAGCAACCAGTGCTTTCAGAGAGGTTTTTCTAGCAGTTCACTTAAAATAAGTCACTGATTACGTAGTGTTCACACGTCTCCGCAGACAATTCTCCTTTGTTCTGTTCTGCTAGCAGTTCTGTTTGTTTTTTGTTTCTTAAAAAAAGAAAGGAAACAAAGACTTTTACCCAAGGCTCGGAAGGAAAATTTCCACGAAACGGAACGCTTTACCTTCGTTAACATGCTGTTGCCTTTTTAGGTCTATGATTACTACAGTGACGAGACGGAACGGGTAGGGTAGGTTCCAGACGTTCAAGAACCGGAACGCAGTTCATGTCTGCTCCGGTCCATTTCGAACCCTGGTCTTACCTTTAGCAAACTTCGGAGAAAAACAGCAGCTAAGCCAGTAGCTATTTTTCATCGGTGGTAACAGTGATAGCAGTATAGCCGAAGTAGCATTGAAAAACTAGCTGCTACGCTATTTTTGCCCATCTCTATTTCACACCTGTTTTTCTAGAATTTTTCCAATGGTTTTTTGCTTTCTTTGTGCAGTGTATTGATGCGCCATTCCTTCCAGATATCAAATCCGCCATAAAGTAGATTTTTAATTGTTTTGCTTTTATGGCCTTTTTCCAACTGCCGATTCGTGATAACTTATACGAAAGTCCAACAAGAGAGTAATATTGTCAGTATCTGATACATATAGTGGAGATTCTATTTAAGATTGGTGTTGCTCACGAGGCAAGATTGAGGATGTCTCGTCTCGAAAAGATGTATATTTTATATTACGAGTGTCTGTCACGTATCGTTTTCTATAGGCATTGCTCTTTCTTGTCTCGTCTGGTGGGCAACACTGTTTAAGATGAGTTATTAAACTCCAAGGACTGCAATTAGGATGTCCTGAAAGCATTTGTTTTGCCTAAGAAGAGCTTGGTCAGGAAGACTGAAGTGCGAGTTAGTGAATCTCACGAAGGTTTTTAGCGTCCCAGAAACAGCAAAAGAAATCTACAAGGGTATTATTAAAAATACATGATAAATGAACAATGTGTCGACCAGGACCTATGTTGAAGGTGCCATCCCAACATTTGCCTGGTGTGACTGAGAAAAAAGCTCAGTCAGGATAGTCAGCCGCTGGGATCGAACCCACGACCTCCCAAATGATACGCCAATGCTCTATACCGCTGAACTACGGCGGCTCGGTTGTTTGTATCGAGTTTAAACCATTTTACATCAATGTAATATAATTAATAAAAACTTGTATTTTGTTAGAAAAACCATAAATAAGATCTCCTTCCTTATAGAAACACACAAAACAAAAACTAATTAAAACAAAAGGCATTGTTTATAATTTTAACATGGCCTTACATATTCAATTTTCTTTGGGTTTATCGACTTTTGAAAAAAAAAACCTAGGAATTTCATATGATTATAGTCTAGTGGTTAGAGCGTAGAACTCACGTCCGCGTGGTCCCGGGCTCAATCCCCGGCTGGAGTCCCCCTTTTCGGCGTCCACCCAGCGTCGTGAGGCAAACTGGGAAGTCACGTGAATAAAGACGTGACGGCCACTCGGTCTAGAAAGTCCCTAATATGCCTGTTCGTGGCCAGGTGGCGCTCTATGTAGACCACACTGCTGTCACTCAGGTGGACGCAGTTCCACCAACGCAGATAGATGGCGTTGGGGCAGGCTCAGGACCTTTCGCTCTGTAAGGCCCGTGGTTATTATTATTATATTTACATGAAGACATTAGAGTTTCAAAATATTAATTAATTCATCAAAACTCTCATTCAATGAACATCCTGTAAGTAAATTTTCCAGCGTCTAGTGTTAATATTTTCTTGTAAAATAAAAAAAAAGCGTGTGTTTTTTTTAGTGTACCTAAATTTTCCTTTTTCCTTTTACTTTGTTTCTCTTCTTTCGCTTTTTTATCTTTCTCTCTCTTCTTCTGTTTTATCTCTTTCTTCTTTTATTATCTATTTTCTTTTATCTTTCTTTTTCCTCTTCTTGTTCTCTTTCTGCTCTCTTTGTCTTTATATCATTCTATTCTCTTTTTTGTGTTCTTATCTTATTTCTTTCTTCCTCTTCTCTTTCGTTCATCCTGTTCTTTTCTCTTCTATTTTCCTTCTGACTTCACTCTGTTCCTTTCTTTCCCTTTTCTTCTTAAGTTTCCTTACTTTCTTTCAACTTGTTTCACTCTGGGAGAGACATCTAGTAGCGTTGCGGTGAACTACTTGAAACAAACAACAGTGACGAACAGTAGCTGAGGAATTGCCGTCTTCTTGTAATGGTTAGAATATCGCATAGGTGGGGCTAGTCGACCCTTGTCTAGTTCACAGCGAGGTGAAGATCTTTTAAAACTTCTTTTTAAATAAATTAACGTTTTTTTTTATTATTATTATTTCTAGGAATTATAAAAGAATTCCTTGGCCTTTTCATTCCTTTTGCATTTTCGAACATTTTACAAAATTCTACTCCATAGAAAAGTTAGGTTAGCTTCTTCTTTAAGTAGTTTTACAGAACGCTAACACATGTCTCTCCCGATTGAGTCGACTTGTTTCTTGCCAGCTGAAATTTTGTAGGAATATTTCAAAGATTGCAAAGGTTTATGAGTACGCATTTGTAGAGACATTTTTAACGAAGCTTCACGAAATTAAATTTTGTGCTATTGTTACCCATCTGCTGATCAAAAAAAAAGGAAGTTTTCCCTTTTTTTTACAAATATTGAAAGTTACTCTCTGCTATTTTATAAAGAAACGAAAAAAATAACTTTTAATACACCTTAAAGACAAAACTGAAATATTTGTACACAGGGTAATAGAATTGACCGACAAACTTGGAGAGACGTCATAGTCATCTGGGTGGAAATTTCCCACGTTTTCTGGTCATAGGCTGCCGAAAGCGTGGGAAAATGAACTTTTGAAGTTCATGTTTCCAATGTCACTTAACTATAGAGCTGATGCTCACCAAAATAAAGATGACTGAGTCAAAATGACCGCTAAAATGAGGATTTTTCAATAAGTAACAATAATTCGTTTCTTACAAGTCGAGATATCTCCAACAGATTTTTACGTGACAGACGATTTCTTACAAATAGACGTGGTTACATAACAAACAGGGGCAAGATTAATTTCAGCGGTTGTTGTGTTTGTTTCTTATCAATAAGAGAGAATGTCATTGCACGATGGCATGGCGGTGATTACGTATGTCAGTCATGTTTATTCATACGCAAAGATGTTTTATTGATACTGATGTCCGCCTACCTTTAGTTCAGAGACGTTTTGAGAATAGCCTATTGCCTTTGGGAAATCCCTTGCGCGCCTATATTGAACAATTTTGAAATATGTATGTTTCTATAGGTCAAGCTTGAAGTCTCTGGCGGTAGCTTAGATCTACAGTTAATAATATTGGAAATATCAAGTTGTCTGTTGTAAAGTTGATTTTCCCTCGCTTTTGGCAGCCTGTAGCTCCAAAACGAGGCGGAATTTCCACCCCAATGGTTATGATTATTCTTAATTTTTGATGTACTGTTATTTTATATAATACTAGGAATAACTAGGAGGAACAGGAGGACAAGATTCGCGCACAAACGAAGGTAGAAGATGTCATGAACTCTGCAAAGAAGATGAAGTGGAGAAGAGGTGGTCACATAATTATATGAACAGATGGAAGATAAACGATGAATGTATACTACATTGGATTCCAAGAGAAAAGAAACGACCGAGAAGACGTCCAAAAGCAAGATGGGTACATTAATCAAGCGTTTTTCAAAAGCTACATGGATGAGGATAGCAGCAGACCGACATATTATGTGCTAACAAAATGCGGAGGCTTCCATCCAGCAGTGGAACATGATAATGAATTGATTATATATATATAATTCATAGCCATATTCAATCCACTACTGGATGAGGCCTCTCCCGGAGAAAGGAGAGCCAAAGTTCTCAGCTGTGATCACCACCAGTGGCGGTTCTAGAGGAAAAAACTGGGGGGGGCAGCTCTCAACGTTGCATGTTTTATATATAATTCAATGCGAGCTGTCCCGGGTTCGGTTCCCGGTGGGGGCTCAAAAATTTCGGTGTTGACCCAGCATCGTGAGGACAATTGGGGAGCTGCTATGAATAAAATACAGTGGCGATCACAGTGAGAGCTTCGGCTCTCCTCTCCCAAACCCGTCTGGTCAGCGTGGGAGCAGTAGACCAACTCCTCCCTTCGGGGAGAGGCCTCATCCACTAGTGGATTGAATATCGCTGTGATTAATTTATTATTTTATATATATAAAGTGTTTCTATTTTGATGTTGTCCTGCTGTCCATAATCTACATTCTCTATCTTTCCTCTTTTGCCTTCCCACCATTCGTTCCAATGCGTTTTTCAGTAGAACCTCTTCTCAGACAACATTGTTTCATAATGAAAGTCTACTTTATATCTATTATTTTTGTACCAAAGTCTAGCGCCCTAACCATCAGGCTACGGAGAAGCTCATCAGTGCATGGAATTTATGGAATTTACAGAGGGAAACTTATAGTTAACTGCCAAATTTACACTGGATAAAATGACTTGATTGGATTTTACACTACATAAAACGTCATGAAGAGTCCCTCCCTCTACACACACACACACACACACTTAAAAATCTATAAATACCAAACTGGATAGATTGTATAATTCAACACCAATTTAGACCTAAATAAGATAATTAAAAAAAAAGCAACAAAGATTTCTACTTTTTATTTGTAGGTCGGACTAGAATTTCCTATATTATTTTTATAGTAAGAAGTAAGTCGGACAACGATTAGCGTTCTGTCGTTTTCCGTATAAGCTACTGGTGGTATAATTTCGAAATAACACCGCATTGCCTATAAGCAATAAATTAAATTTTTAGATGATGTGGTCTTCCCTTTGTTACAACGTTGTTGATAGTGAAGACTTCTAAAAGGTTTTAAAAACAGAAAATACTGTGTTAATAACCAAAAAACAATAAAATAACTACTTGAAACCTGTTCTAAGATATTAAAAAATCGTTTAAAACTGGACAAAATGCAGTTTCTAACATACACTGTGACTCCTTCCCCCACCCCATGTTTATAGAAGAAGCTTATCATGGTACACTTCATTTCATGTTCAAGAACATTAAACTTCATGCAAAATAAATATTAATTATACTAAATATTTCAAGACAATTGAGGATAATAGTTTATCTTCACTGCAAAAAGTGGGGAGGGGCAGGCCCCGGCCTAGAACCGCCTCTGATCACCACTGTCTTTTTTTTATTCACCGCAGTTCCCCAAATTCATCACGATGCTGGGTGGGCACATTCCAGACTCTCTCACTTTGGAAAAATTCCCTTGGCAGAGCCGGGAATCGAACCCGGGAACCCACGATCAGCAGTCAACGACGGTGATCAATTGTATGTATTATTATAAACTTAATGTGAAGTATATTAATTGTAGTGTTCCGCAACTATTTTTAAGTGCAGATCACTTTTATTGGTTGGTAAGTTCAAGGCGCTACCCTGCGCCTGTCCAAGGGGAGGATTGGAGCACCACCTGTGGTCCGCGAACCATAATTTGCGGAACGCTGTTCTAATGGATTCGTTGAGGGAGACTAGCAACTACTACACAGTTCACTATATAGAAATACATGACTTTTAATTATTTATTTTTTCAGTTACGATTAACGCGGTTCTCTAAAGCGGATTAACGCGGATAATCTAAAGCAACGATATCCAACAAGAGATGGCAGCACTATCTCCGTATATGTCTAATGTATCTTCACTGTTACACGAAATTTCGATACTGCTCCTATAACTTCAAGCCTAGAGAGTTCAAACTTTCAGGGAAGAAAGTTCATAACCAATTCAAGAGCATGATCGATGCAGATTTTTTTATTTTATTTTTCCTTCATTGTTGAAATCGCTTCATTGTTGTTATGAATATCGAAACCTATAACAATGAAGCTTTTTCGAAAATGAACAAAAAATAAAATAAAAAATCGGCATCGATCATGCTCTTGAATTGGTTATGAACTTTCTTCCCTGAAAGTTTGAACTCTCTCGGCTTGAATTTGTAGGAGCAGCAAGGAAATTTCGTGTAACAGTGAAGATACATTAGACATATACGGAGGTAGTGCTGCCGTAATTTTACAATGATGATCTCCTGTTTGCTTTTAGACAATAATTTCTCCTGGGTCTCCGTACTAGAACGTAATTTGACAGACTCTGATTGTTTCCCACCTTGATTTGATGTGGTAGTTAGATTTGCTCATAAACACACAGATACATGTGACACTCTACTCAACCGTGAAATGCAAAAGCACCTGACATTTCATGCTATATTTAAGATTCCCATCACTCATGTGATTGCTTTCTTCAACAAGGACGTGTACTTAAGATAATTTAGTATATGCAATGACTTTTTAAACAAAATAAAAAAGTGAAAACCGTATAAATTCGTATTTAATCAGTATAATTAGCGTTAAGATAGAAGATACTGTTATTAACATTTGATTTCATCATTGAAGATAAAATCTGTTTAGCTGCGTTAATATTTCCCTTGGCAAATTAAACCTTGGATCAGCTTTTATTACACTTATTCTATAAATACAAGTAATCTTGGATGCACAATTTCATAACACTGTATCTGTTCAACAATCTGTAACAATTTGCTGAAGACATTATTGGTTTTCTTATTCAAATTCAACAACTGCGTAGTTATACAGATCAGAAAACAAACGAATGCTGATATTCAATTTTGTTGGACTTGTCTGTTTTTCAAGAAACGCTTTTTTCTCCTTTCAGTGTTTTACTGAATGGTTTTCCTAACAAGACGTTTGTGTAACTGTGGAAAATTACACACACACACACCAAAAAAAATCTTTGCCGTAACCAGGACTCGAACCCAGCCATCTTATAGTTGCCGGTTTGGTATCCCAACCACTAACCCAACCAACTTTCTGTGAAAAGGAAACATTCCTTGTGACTCGGCTGGTATCGATAAGAAAGTTTGGATATAAACACCAACGGAGTAGTTTGTTTAGCTAAGTCACGTGGAATGTTTCTTATACACAGAAACTTGGATGTGCCGTGATAGTTTCAGTGGTTGCGATACTCACACGGCAATGGTTTCAGTCTTGGTCGGACAAAGATGATTTTCTTGTGTACTTCTCAAGTGTTCCTTCTTCTTCCTTAAGGCTTTGCACCTTTTTTTTTTCTTGCTATTGCCAAAAGAAGATAGCCTATTGGTACATAGCTTAAACAAACCCGAATTCGTATCCGTTCTTGGTTTCCAGATTCCCTCTTCTCTTTCCAAGCTGGCAGATATGATGTACGTATGCAAGTTGCCAAACGAGAAGCACAGAACTTGAGACTATATCCCTCGCGGAAGACTATAAATAATAGTCTGGTTTATTGTACAGCTATGGACATAAGTTTTGATGCATGTGTATACAGCTAATTTCTAATTTTTTAATTTCAAAAATAAGTATATTGGAATATTTTATATACACTGATAATCTCCTGGCATAAAAAGCACTCAAAAAGTTCAGCAAAAATGAACTTTATATGAACGCATGTGAACTTTATGTGAACCTACCAAAAAATGTGAGTTTTCATGTGCTCAATGTGTCTTTTTATTGGCTTCTTGCCTTTAGTGCATATCTTGTACACATTTAGTTCATATTTACGAAAGTTCACATTATCTGGAGTACGTTCAGATCACTTTTAGTGCATTTGCCACTGTTAAGTGAACTTTTTGTCCATGAATTGGGTAATCACCAGCACACTAAAAGTTCATATGTTGTGCACTAGAAACGTGCTAAAACTAGAACATATTGTAAACTTTTTTTTAGAGACATATTAAGTGAACTTTAAGTGTACTTTGATTTTCAATGTATTCGTTGACTTGCAGAGGTATGTTCATTTTCATGACGTGCAAATATTGTCTTGGTATGCATACAAACAAAGTTGATATTAAAATAAAGACGTTTTCTCGTCGAGAAAAAGTAATACGTCTAGAATTAATGTATAAAATTCCCTCATTTTTTTCCCTGCGGAGGGATTTTTTTCATCACCCAACATGAGTTATTAATACTAATTATAAATGTTGACAATAGATGATGAACACGGAACGGACATTGCTGAGAATTTGGGAAATATTCTTTAGGACATGCGTCACAATTGTTTGCCCATAGCTGTACGACACCTAGGTAAATTACATTGTAGCGTTTTTTTATTCTATAGATTCGTAAATGTGTATAATAATCTTGGTTTGAATATTGATATTTTTGGATCTGAAAATGCTTTTGCTCAAGCACTAAACAGGGCCGGCGGAAGGGGAGAGGATCGAGTCGTGCCACCGCCCAGGGAGGCAAGGTTTGGTGACCGGTAACAATTTTGAAAAGAAAACACAAATGCCTTGCTTTAAGCCCGTATAGGAAAATAAAATTAACCAAGATGTCAGACTATGTTTGACTAAGGATATAATTGAACTATTGTCGTTAAACTTTCTTGTTAAATGCAACCGTTATCTCTCAATTCGTTGTTTCATTTCTTTAGAGTTAAAAAAGTATATTATTTTTTCTGTGTAAATTCAACATTGGATTGGCCTGAAGGAGCACATTAGCAACCTCGCTTTAAAACCATAGAGTATGACAAGGTGGGAGAGAACACTTGTGGTACCTTAGCTCCAATTAGATATCAAATAAGGAATTTCTGATGCTTTAATTCAAATTAGCAACTACCACACAACAGACAGTCGCTCATGATAGCCAGCAAACCAGTACTGCAACTTTTCTTTCCTTTCCTCAATAGCTATCTGAAATGACTTTTTATTCCATACGTCTTCAAAGCCCTGATTTTCATGTGCTAGATGTAGGTGGAAGAGTACTTTGAGAATATTAACTAACTCTATGGCTTATGGAACTAGCAAGTTCATCGCCGCAGTAACAAACGTTCGCCATTGGATTCTATCCTGGGCAACATCAAGCCAGGTTTTATCACGAACGCCTACTTCTCGAAGACCTCTTCTAATATTGTCCTCCCAACGACGTCTCGGTCTTCCCAATGGCCTCTTTCCATCCGACCTCCCAACCAGGATAGAATATAATCTTCGTTTTTCCCCATCCGAGCTACATGGCCTGCCCACTTTAGTCATCGTGATTTCATTATTTTTACAACATCTGGTGAATCGTACAGTCCGTGGAGTTCTTCATTATGCAGTCTCCTCCACTCTCCAGTCATCTCGTTGCGTTTCCGCCCGTATATCTTTCTCAAAACCTTATTTTCAAACACGCGTAATTTATGTTCATCTGCTAGGGTCGTACTCAAACTTTCGAAACCGTAAAGAATTACCGGCAGAATAACCGTTCTGTATATTTTTAATTTCAATTTCCTTGATATTAATCGCGATGTTAGAAGTTTCTGTACTGAATAGAAACATGCGTTCCCCGATACTAAGCGACTGTTTATTTCTTCCGTTACCTCATTGTTGCTTGTTACGTATCCTCCCAAGTATTTAAATTTGTTTTCTTTCTCTATGACTTCATCCCTAATTCTTATGGTTTTATTTCCTTCATTCCGTGTGTTTCGGCTTGTTATCATGTATTTTGTTTTATATATGTTCACAATCACCTGTAGACCTATCTAATCGCACGCTCCTACTAAGACATCGGTGCATCTACATCGTCCCCTATTAAATCTACATCATCCGCGTATACAAACAGTTGATTCAAACCATTCAATGATAGTCCCTTTTTGTCCTCTTTAATTTTCAAAATCGCATATTCTAACGCAAAGTTAAACAGTAGTGGTGACAAGGCATCGCCTTGTTTCAATCCGTTGCGAATCTTGAAACTATCTGACATACGTGTATTACCTATCCGCACTCTGCTTATGGGGTCGCTGAGACACATCTTCACTAGTTGAACCAATTTTCTCGGAATTCCGATTCGTATCAGGATACCGTATAACTTTTCCCTTTTGATAGAATCATATGCTTTCTTAAAATCAATGAATAGCTGATGAACCGTCCCATTGTATTCCCATTTCTTCTGCAAAATTTGCCTCAAGGCAAAAATCTGGACCAACGTGGATCTATTTCTTCTAAATCCACATTGGTGATCTCCAATTATTTCATCTACGTATACACTTAGGCGTGTTAACAGAATATTACTTAATACCTTGTAACAGGTTGGAAGTAACGAGATACCGCGGTAATTATTACAGTGCGATTTATCGCCTTTTTTTTTTTTTTTTTTTTGTAAATCGGAACTATTATTGAGGTTTTCCATTCCTTTGGGGGCTCCTCCTTTCTCCATATAGCACTTATCAATTTATGTAGTTCCTTGATTAGTGCCGTTGCTCCTGCCTTAATTAATTCCGCTGCAATATTGTCTATTCCTGGTGATTTGAGATTTTTCAATTTCTTTACCGACATTTCGATCTCGATCTCGCTAGGTTCGGGAATCCACGGTTCTGCGGTATGGATTTCAAATTCCTCTGTTTGTTCCCCGCTGTGTACATTAAGAAGTTTGTCGAAATAACTTTTCCACCCAGCGACAATTTTAGTCGGATCAGCCTGGAGATCTCCACGTTCATTTCTAATCATTCCTAACCTCGGCTGGTAACCTTTTCTTAACGAGTTTACCCCTTTGTATAGATCTCGTATGTTATTTGTCTTCCCGTTTTCCTCAATCTCCTGAATCTTCTGCGTCAGATATTCTCGCTTTTTGTTTCTGAACCCGAGTGTGGCGTTTCGTTTCGCATTACTGTAATGTTTAGTATTTGCTTCGCTTTTATTACTTAGCCATCGTTGCCTGGCTTGTTTTCGTTCCTCATGAAGCTTAAGGCATTCTTCATCAAACCAAGGTTTGTTTCTCTCTTGTTTCTTCTCACCTACACGTTCCTTCGCTGCGCTCTTAATTGTTTCACGAATTGCCTCTTGAAACTTTGAGAATATAGTAGAAAATAATTTTAAAAATTCAATGTTTCGGTTCCTACTGTTAGTTGAGCTATGGATTGGCAACAGTTTTAGATATATGACCCAGAAATAGACAATACAATACAGGTTCAAAATCAAAAGAAAAAACGAACTATTTCAGTTCAAGGCAGAGGGCAAAGATTCATGAAAATTATACAAAATTGATTTCTATGACGAAGTTTTAGATGTAATTGTTTTAGTTTTAAAGGAACAGGTTTGAGTACTGTTTTCTTTACGATATCAATAATTTTAAAGATTATCATCTTATCTTTTATCTGGAAAGTGTACTAATTGTACTAAATGTACATTTCAACAAATTAAAGAATAAGGACTGAAATAATTAAGCCTAGAAGCAAACCAAAGGAGTAACTAATTAAGGAACATTACTTTGTTTCAAACCAGGTTTTCGTTCAGAAAATTTGCCCCCCCCCCGGTAGGGGGCATTTCAGAGATCTGGGAGGGTGTTACTTGTACAGTTAGCATTACAATAGTAGGATAAATAGTAAACTACAATTTTGCCCGCGGAGCGGTACATTCCCCGCCGGAGAGGTACTGTAGTACGTAAGCTATCATATTTTGTTCATATCACAAATCGCGTTGGAAACAAATTTTGGAACAAATATGACCACAAATTAAATTTTTTTAATCATAACTCTAAGATCTATTTCTGTTATTTTTATATTTTGTATGGACCAGTGGCGGCTCATCAGGGTAAGTTGCTGAAGTTCAGCTTCACTTATTATTTTGATATGCATGAACTAAATAGGCATTAATAAGCATGAATTGGACCAGAAAGTCAGTCAACATCATCTCAGATCGGATAGTGGCATTATCAGTATTCTGTCTAAGCCCTGAAATCCCAGAATAAATGTTAACGAACAAAGATAGTAGGACCGTGTACTTAACCTATTATTTGTGTCACTAGCCACCACTGGTATGGATCTGTGAAAATACAGTCAAATGGAGCAAAGAGAATAATAGTCTCATATATCAAAATAGTATATACGCGCTAAGTCAAATGTACTATGTGTGAATATCGTATTTTTATAGTTAACTTACACAAATTGGAGCTAATAATTTTAGTAGTGTCAATCTTTTTGAAAAAAAAAGCAATGTATAACCCTCCGATTTTTTAATTATATAGCTATTAAGTAATTACAACTTCAGAATTTCATTACTGGTTACACTGTTAAAAAAATCCGAAGTATTCCTGAAAAAAAGATAGGTAACCATCTTGCCTAGGAATCTCCACTAACTTATCTAATAAAAAACAAACTTTTTAAAGACATACTTTTCTTATACAATTCGTATTAAAATGTAAAAAATAATTTTGTTTATGCATGACTAAAAAGAAAAGCATGGGGTGCGCTCTCATATAGAGTCACTTTATAAATCCTTGAATTTGCGCACCTCATGCTTTTATTTTTAGACATGCACAAACATTTTTTTTTAGTTTTTAATACAAATTGTATAAGAAAAGTATGTCTTTAAAAGTTTTTTATATTATTATTTTTTTAGCTATATTTTCTAAAAAGTTATAGTTATTTACTTATATTATATTTTTTTTAGTTCGGATATTTTCTCTCCAGTTAATATTTTGTTACCCAAATCCTAAAGTGCTCTGCAACCAGTGAAAACACAACATCGTTGCAGGCTAGTATTTATTTTAGTATAAATAAGTCCACATTAAAAAAAAAAACTTTTAAATATATAAAAATATATGAAAGTAAAAATGGAATATTGTATTGTCACCCGATGTATATCATTGTGCAAAATTTCATCATTCTATGACGTCGGGAAATGAGTTAAATTAACGTTGCAAGATTTGAGGACACCACGAACCATTATGAACTAAAGAAAAGAATGTGAAAACAGACACTACTTAATTTTCATTAATACTAGGCGTAAGAGAAAAAAGAAGAGAAGAATCAGCAAAATTTGAACACGGACAATAATAATAATATAATTCATAATACATGGCAAAGAGAATGTACAGAAGTTTCATTCATATGGTTCAGAAAATAAAATACTGTATTTTGACTTTTCGGTCCAAAGCAGTTTATCTCCTGGTTCGCCATTTTGAGTTCTGCATGTTTAATTTGACCATTTAATTTTGAAGAGTAAAGCACTAAATAATGATCTTTTATTATCTTTTATCAAAGTAAACCAGTGTTATTATCATTATGAGTTTTATCACTACATGGCCTCCAGTTTATCCCATTAAAAAAAAGGTTTTTGTTTCTATTTTTTTTAATCGCTTCATTGACAGCAATGTTCCAGTTTGATACCTTGCGTATCACCTGATAAAGGCGAAGGAAAAGTCACGGTTCAGCATGTCACAGGGAACAACGTGTTTTAAAAACCGTCTACGTGATAAGTTTAAATGCGTAACATGTTTACAAAGCATGAAAAATAGCAAAGAAAGCTAAGATTTCAGAACAACACAGTAGTGGGTTCTTGGATTCTCCGAGCCCTTTCCACCAAAATTTGAACACCTGGGGGCCATTAATCTTAATTTTGATACGTTCCCAGGGCCTTACTGGCCCCGGAAATCACCTCGGGGTCATGCTCCACCCCTACCCTTGCTTTACACCTCACCCCCGTTTTCAGAACATTGTGAGAAAAGTTTTGGTGGCATGAGAAGGAAATAATATTTCAATTAAAAAAAGTACATACGATATGACTCAACAATCTTCGACTACAAGAAAAAGCAATGAAATATCAATGGGTAACTAAAAGATATATAAAAATCCAACTTGATTACAGATAGAATATTGGCAGAATTAACCATATCTCGAATATAAACGATATTAGGCTGAACTGAAGTGGGAGAATGAAAGAATACTTGCACCAAGACGCCCCCTAATAGGGCTTGAACCAATGTATTACCTTTGAGAAATCTTATATGGAGACTAGTGTGTAATATCTAAAATAAGGATAGTCTAATACTAAAGAAAAGCAAACAATCACAACATACAATGGGTAATGAATTGCATGTTTAAATATAGTTAAAATTATTTATGGTATAATGATCCGAAAAGTGACATTTTAAAGAAAAATATCTTCAAAACTGGTTGTCTGCATTAGGAAATATAATTCAAAGACTCATTAACAATAGACAAGCAAACAAACAAAGAAAAAAATCTTGATTTTATTTTTGGCTGGCGAGGGGAAAAGGTGTTTTCTGAGTTCCGATTTGTCTTAAACTAAAATGATAATATTGGTTAGGGTGGAAGCAGGAAGGAAAGAGGAGAGAAGTTCCTAGCGGGAGGCGGGGATAGTTGCGGTTACGCAAAACAGGTGTTAATATAAGCTTGTGGATATGTATTCTGACCGCAAGGGGTCACGCTTCCGCTTTGGGGTGGGAAGAAAACACATTTTTTGGCGGCTGTGTGAAGGGGGAGAAGACGCATACGCCTGGGAACATTTTAAGAGATGTGTAGAGACTTCCGTAAATTAAAAGAAACAGGAAGAATGGAAATGTGATTTCTTTTTTTTTTTTGCTACACATGGAAGGCTTGGAATGATGTCACTTCTTCCGCTTGGAGTTCGTGAGAAACCAATTACTAGTGTGCGGGAATCATAATAGAATATTTGTCATGCATCTATTTTCCGGCCGTTAATGGTCATCTGTGACAACATATTTGATTGGTAAAGGTTTGTACCATATGGAGAGTTCAGAAGTTCAGTCACAAAAGATGAGAGATTCCCGTGAGAGAATAACGTAACTAGAATATTTTAGAATAACCTTTAACATTTTCCCATGGAATATATGAAGACTGTGGGGCTGAAACATGGCCGGACAAGCTTATATATGCCACTATTTAACACACGGGAATATCATTTGATAGTCGAATTTCCCGGTGACAGTGTTTGATTATTTTGCGGGTGTTTTTGAGACAAAAAGAAGACAAATATCAAGGTAAGTCCCTTAGAATTTTTCTGTAAGATCATATACATTTCTTTTGGGTACAGAGAAAAATAATATTAATTTTTTATATTACAAAGTAATTAAACTTTACTGTACTATTAGTTTATCGAGAAATTTAAACGAAGCATTGGATAAATAGTGATTGGTTTTGAGCCCAACAACCTAGCATTGCGACTATGTGTAGCCCCTAATCGTTGATTTTAGTTATATCAGGCAAATATGGGAATGGTATCTTGAATTTGATCCGTGGCCGACTTTTTTAAAAAATGTTTTAGCAATCAAAGTCTGAGACGTCTAAGTTCCATAAATAAAATAAAATTTTGTATATTTGTTTAATTATTTCGAGATCTGCATATGTTGTGAACAAACAAACTCAGAATGTAGTCTTTGCGAAATTAAATTAAGTTGCCGTAGCTCAGTTACTTAGTAATTGACAAGTCGTACAAACAATTCTTGACTGTGACTTTACCGGGATTTTTAGTCATATAAAATAAACAAATAACACGACCTATGGTTTTGAATATTCCACACAAAACAAATAGCGGCCGTGGCTCAGTAGTTTTAAAATATAATAAAAATGGTATCGCGGGCTGTTAGTTTAATCGAAATTGTCTCAGCTATAGAAATGAAATAGCGAAATATGAGTTGTAATTACTTTTGAAGTAGTTGTGGAGGCGACCGTAGCTCTGTTGCTTTGTTTTCGAAAGTTTTTTTTTTTGGAATGAATGTAATTTATACATAACAAATAATATAGCGTTACACAAATGCAAACGGCTGCAGTTCAGTTTGATATATATAGAGTTGTGACGGAAGAGATTCCATGTTGTTGTATATTGAAAACAAAAGATATCATCACATTGGCCCATGAAAAACAAACTTGATCGTGGCTTCGTGTATAGAACGCCTGTTTTACTTTAGGAATTTTGAGATGAAGACCGCATACTATATTCTGATTTAACATTATATTGCATTCAAGGTTGGCCTGAGCCTAAGTTGCCTAAAGGACAGAAAAAAAACTTTATTTTTTATATAGCCCAGTCTAGTAACTTTGGACTTCGGCCCATTACAATTTGCCTTTAGTTGTTAAGTGTTAAAATGTACACCCAGGCCCCTCCGGCCGGGACTCGAACCCGGGACCATCGAGCCGATGGTCTATCGTCGCAGTCCACTTAGTCACCCCGGTCGGCGTTGTTTAAAGGACATGATTGTAAACTGCATTGTATACAAACTTTTGCTAAACAGTGTGAAAGACTGAAACAATGAATTGTATATTAAGACGGTACTAAACAGGGATGGACACAGAGTGCCCCCTCCCCTCCTTTTTTTTGTTTTGGCCATAATATTAAAGAGGAAATTGTCAAGAATTCAGAGTAACTCTCTATAACACGCAGCTC
>JAGDQP010021358.1:9627-31867 GCA_022664845.1 Lepisma saccharinum
TATATATATATATATATATATATATATATAATCTCACAGCAGTAAGTGCTGTGAAGACTTATGCGCCCGCTCGGTCCTTCTGTCGACAACTTTCAACTCGGGCACCTAGGAAGGTGGTTGAGGTGTCGCTGGAAAAGTCTCGCCGAAATTTTTCCAACGGATAATATAAATATGATGCTCGCTGCTGAAGCCTGGCCATAGATTATACTCGTATACAAATTTACGCCTCACATGTTTGTATTTTATTCTTCCATATTTTACCCAGTAATCTTTACTTGTTAGGCCACCATCAGGTCCATCAGAGCTGTAGGTCCACATCACAAGTAATGTTTTGTGGTTTGAGTACTGTAGTCTGTCATAAAAGCTACTTTCTCCAATTCATAAGATAATTGTTATTTATCTCCACTTCCCCTTGGAAATAAATAAAGAAAATGTGTGTCAAATCTTTTCACTATAAAATATTTTTCTTGACAATAAGGTAAGCTAATTTAGAGCAATATGTCCAAGTATCCCAGGACTTGAAATTTTAGTGGAACAAGATATTTTTTTGTTTTTCTTTGAAATTGTAAGATTTTCCGTTTTCCATTATTTTACAAGAGCACATTTTCAATTGCCTGAATCTCTGGCCAAACATAATAAAACTATTAAACTGAAATTGTGCGAAAGTAGATATCTAAAACTTTGTCTCCACGTGCTTATTGATATCACCAGCATAAACATAGGAGAAAAAGAAGGGATGGCAGCAACAATGTGATTCTTTAGCAACAATCATTTTGAAGAAATCTTTCACAGTATGTGCTAATGAATCATATTTCTTAAGGCTGTAGATCACCCCCGCCATCTTGGTACGCACTTTCCATTGATTAACATGCGAATTGCTTTACTCGTTTTATACTTTTCAGGAGTATAGTTTTAACTTCTGTTTTCGCACAGTTTATCGTCATGCTCTCTTTTACTCATGCTACTTTATAGAAATGCAATATTTTACACAGGAACAGTATAATTTCCCGTTAACAGATTGTGATTTACATAGCAAACTATTAATAATACATTATAATTATATATTTGGAGAAACTTCACAAACCAAAACTATACAAGAGTCAAAATAACCACCAAGACAAATCTTGTGAAAGCAGAACTTAAATATTGTACATCCGAGAGGCATAAAATGAGTAAAACAATTCCCGTGTAAATGAATGGAAGGTGCGTACCAAGATGGCTGGGGTGATCTACAGCGTTAAAAGTCAACAGCTACAATTGTCTGTGCGTATAGTTTCACCTTGGTGCTCCTAAAGCTATTCCTTCCACAGCCATTCAAAGTTAAATTGGCTAAAAGTGTCCCCACTTATCCTATCTACTCCTACCTCTCCCATTTCTACGCATGATTAAGTTTTGCCCAATTTAATCCATCACAGAAAGAAAAACAAATCTAACACTTCAAATTTATATGCATGAGGGGGGGGGGGCATAAATATCTGAACCTTTTTAAACGTCTATCGTGAAAAACCTAAGCAACCGAGGAATATGAAACTCATACCCACTTATTAAGGAAAGAATGCCATTTCCTGACAAGAAAGACTTTAAGTAAACCATCATTTTCACTACAATTTTCAGTGGCGAAATCACTGAATGTAACACTTTTTGTCCTTTTTGGACAGTATTTACAAATGTTCAACATCAATCATGAGCACTGTGGTCTTGAAGAGAACATCTTTAAGATGGCACCCATTTCTTGAAAACTCTCGCAGTCTTTGAGTGAAGTTATTACATCCTCTGAGTATTACTCCTTGGAGACTAGCAACAATCTGAGGGGGAAATTGTAGTGTAAATGATGGCGTACTGAAGAAATCAGCCCATAAGATATATTAAAAAAAAAAATGCAGTATGAATATATTTCCAAACAGAGAAATAAATACGCAAGAAGGAGAACAACCTGTGTAATAGCTAATACACTATAGCAATTTCTGGACATTCAGCAAGGAAAGAGACTATGATAATATTCTCAACTGCTCTTGCCTATCTGTTGATTTTCTTAATAACGCAGGACTGACAAGTTATAAGAAAGAGCCTTTTGTCAATTTTTTCGATTCGAAATTAGATAATAAGAATTATCAGGATACTTCAGCATTACCTCTGATATTAACGACGAAGATTATAAATAAAAGAAGTGTTAAAATGTTCATTGTAGAATAATCCTGTACTCTTTTGTTATTATCACTGCAGATGTATTTCAATTTCAAGCTAAGTTCACTGCTGCAGATTTTCGAATTTTTACTTTGATACCCGAAAAGCAAATCAAATTTTATAAAGGAGACTGAATAGAGAAGAGGGCAAATGAAACTTTTTGGGGTTCCACTAAATTGTAATATCATGAAAGTTTATAAATATTAATTTTTCGTACAAAGACAACTCGAAATTTGAGATAACATATAAAACTATAGAGAATGCTGTGATACACATTTTAATTTCAATATATGTAAAGTTGGCCAAACCACTTCACGTTTTGTGCTCATTCATGCACACAGTTTTCAATTTTTGTGTACTCTTTAATTTAGTTCAGAAATTGAAATATTACCGTGAAGTTGTCCCTATTGATTCAACATATTTTAATAAACGGAGAGTTCATTATCTCCGTGCTAAACGAAGAGTATACAAAATCTTAGATGTGTTCACAAATGAGCAGAAAATGTATACTAAATCCTGGACTAGGTTTCGATCCTATCGGCGATTGCTAGACCCCCTCGAACTTTAATATTTCACGGTTAGAAAAATGATGGAAACACTGAAAAACTCTATTACCACTCCCTTTCCTTTGTCTTTTCAAACTTCCAACCTAAAATTCCTGTCAGAATTCTTTTATTCAGATTAATTATGATGATTGTGTCATGCTCACGCTAGCTCAAGTATTTCTTTTGTAAACTTCTGAGCTAAAACAAGCGTATAAAAAACCTTCGATTTGTTTGGCCACGTTAGGATAAAACATGCGCTAAATGCAGACTTTTTTAGGGTATACTGTGTGTGTACAGGGTGATCCAAACATAACTGTGCTTCTGGCAAGGCAATAAAGTACAACAATTACTAACATCCATGTTGGTAATCAGAATTTAATTAAATATGAATAGTATTCGAGCTGTCCAGTTTAGTGACATGTCAATGCTGGAACGAAAGACGAACGAAAGAATATATTGTAAGATTCAAGATTTATCTTAATTATGTCTTAATATCTTAATAATAAAAGTGTAAAAGGATCGGGCGAAAACAAAATTGTTGGTTACCTACTGAAGTTAACAAGTCACCATATGACCAAAATGTCATTTGCGCTTTTGGTTATTCGCTCTTTTGGCATTCACCCTTTCGGTAGTCTCTTTTCTGTCATTCGCTCTTTTGGCATTAGCTCTTTCGGTAGACGCTCTTTTTGTGTAAGTCGGGTCACTCATTTGTCGTTCGCCTTTTTTAACATTCGATCTTTTATCGTGGAATTTCAATTTTGCACTTTTTTTTAAAACTTCAGTACGCTGTTTCTTTCTCTTTCTGTTTTGGGCTCCAGATATTTTCTTCTGCCAGACATGACTTCTAACTGTAAACAAAAGCGGTAGTGCTTCCAGTAATTATCTTCGACTGCGTCCCTATTTATAGTTTATGGAGTTACTCACTTTACAATTGTCTATGACTGAAAAACAGAGTTTTCCCGACATATTGGGTTGGCAACATTCTGTATCACAAATCCTGGAAAAGTTGTACATTAGCAACATTCAAACGACTTCGTAGTTATTATTTGAATTTATTTTAAGGCCTTTAGGCAACTATGGCTCAGGCCGTATGGATGATGATGGGATGAATTGGTGGAATGAAGAAAGTGGGAGGAAACGGGAGCACCCCGAGAAAACCCACGCACACGGTGTTTGTCCACCACAAAGCCCACATGGCATGAGCAGGGATCGATCGTGAGCGCTCTACCAACTGAGCCACCGTGGCCCCGTAGTTATTATTTATTTACGATCTCCTTCCAAGATTCTGGCGCCTCTCTTTCCTCCATGCTCAGGGCGGGAGCCGGCCCTTCACTGTGAGTACGGGCTTGCAAATAAGATACCTTAAACGTTGAAATTACTAAATTATTTTCTAAAATCAGTAACATTCCTATTACACACAGAAAATTAAGATAAAGAATTAATGCAATTACCTAGCTCTAATTAATGAGGGCAAAATCCAAGAACCTTAACAAGGAAAATAAGATGATTCGGCTCGTAACTATATAAACAATTCGTAACTACGAATTTCATAGAACCTTAAACACAAACACTTTGAAATTCAGAGCTATTTTTTTTTTTTTCAGTAGCTCACTCAGTGGGTACACACTGCAACTGACATAGTTCATAAAAGAAAGAATGAAATTAAATTTTTATCAGTTATATCGGTTTTTGTATGTTCATTTGGAAAAATATGGTAATCACAAAGACTTTATGTTACACAAGAAATAAAACATGTAGGAACTGTTTAAAAAGAAAACAAAAAAAAACTTTATTTTTTTTGTATACTTCCGCAGATAGCGCAGATAGGGAAGAAGTCCCAGATAGCACAAGAATGTCCCACGGACGTTCAAGGAACGTCCTGCCCGGGACATCCCATGGATTTTCCCTGGGAGGTCAGAACGTCCGCCTTGGTACCGAAAATGAGATTCCCATGGGAAGCCCGCGAGACATGATTAGGACACACATGGGATTTGAAAGGGGACGTTATAGGACATTCTGCTGACAGCAAATATCCCACGGGCACCCAAGCGATCTCCATTAGATATCCCATTTTTGCCCGGGGGTGCCTAAGGACATTTTTTGGGATGTCTACGGGACAATCCCCATGAGCACAATTTCGGTGAACCAAAATAGAAAATGGACAATGGTTGCTGTCTATTAGTATACATATTTAGATTATATTTGTCCATTGTCTTCATAATAATGTATTAAGTTGTTTGAACATTTTCCAACTGTCTACAGCGGGATTTGAATGTGGGATCTTCTGACTTTTAGCTCGTCACTCTAACCACTGGGCTATGGAGACATGTTGATAGTGATTTGTATTTTACTACTCCTTTTATGTTGTGAAGACTGTTTCTAAAGTAAAGCCATGCGTATGGATTTGTATTCGATATTGGGATCACAGATTGGATCTTGTGTTAGAACTATGAAGGCTGCTTCGTAGACTTTAATCTCCCTTCCTGTCCCGCCTAGTAATTGACAACATTGCTGATACATGGCAGTATTGTCATGTAGCATTATTTTTGAGGTTATGGTCTGCGTTGGCAAGCAACCATTGTGGAACACCCACAGGGGCATAACTACTATATGGCGAAATGCGGTGGACCCGATTCTTCCAAGGAGGCAATTCAGACTAACCTTTCGATGGACCGAATCGACCTTCGGCCTTGGGTATTCTCTTGGGTATGTAGTTTATGCCTCTGAAGCCCCAGCTAACCAGGGGACCATAAGGTGTGCTCTTTCTGATAGACGCGTACGAGAGAGCACTGCAAGAAACATTATGGCGTGCAGGGGTCGAGCGCTGTGTATATGGTTTGATTTATGAAGGATCACGTGGTCATTAGCGGCCCACTAGGTCGACACCGAAAATACTAATCCGAGATCACTGAATTGATATTGCCGTAAACACGGTAATACACTCTCATACAGTATTCACTTACCCTTATCATCCATGAAGTTATACTTTAAAAATAAGAAGTATATGTGAAGCAGGTACTGTACGAACGAAAAGTCACAATGTGAAATGATGGTTATTAATTTATTAAACTAGAAATATGTTTTGTCACAGTTCCGAGGTTTCACAACGATGAACTATTCTTGATCGTTTTCACAACGGAAAATTATTAATATTCTTTAGGATTGTTAATGTTCTTTGATAAATTTGGGTCTTTTGACCACCTGCGTCCCATTAGGGCCCCACAGGGGCCGGGCCCACTTGGAAATACAAACATATCTTGGCAATCAATGGTGATTTTGAGATGGTGTCAAGAACAAATGGGTAAATTTGGGTCTTTTGACCACCTGCAGAAGTTAGACATGTGGAACAACACCTCCCTTTATAATAATGATACCAAGCCATTATACCTTTAAGGCAGAATAATAATTACTAGTTATATTATAAAGTAATAAAGCTCGTGAATAAACCTCGTGTGCAAGTTACATTACAAAGCAATAAGTCTCGTGCACGGACTTGCAGAAAGAACAGTACACACTAAGAATACTTTATTATATCAGAAACGAGACACGTTATCCTTGATTTTGCTATTTTGAGTTCTTTATCTCAAAATATTATTCCACGCACGAAATCGGCTTTTCATTACTATTTCTTTGTTTGAATTTGCGAATTATTGTACTAGATTTTAAGATAAAGGAAATAAAAGAGATGCTCCGAGGAGTATGTCGCGTTGAGCACGAAAATGAGTCATTAATGAGCAATACTAAGTTGTAATAGGAACATTACTTCCACTCACTCATATATTCAATACCAATATCTGTAACAAGAATATCGGGATTAATAACTCATCCGCCTTTCAATGAAAAGACATACAAGTCAGAATGCTAAGGTCACAAGTGATACAGCGAGAAGTGTGACTAACACCTGTCCGTAAAATGTAAGACAATATCCGCCAATTATTGGAGAAGGACAGCGCACAGTTAAGCACGTTTCCAGCTTGAAATATCCTCTATGAGTCAATTGTACGAGGGTAAGTCAATAAGTATATGCATTTTTGTTCTAATCGTCTCTAGGTTGGGTGTACGGCTTTCTGCGCTCTGAGGCCCTTAGATGGCACCATTGTCTTAGCTTGTGGCAGGTTTCAACTTTATCACTTCAGTTCGCTTTACGGTGCCGCAAAGTAAACAGGACTGCGCCACTGTCGGATTGCACTTCGTTCCGTAATCTTTTTTTTTTTTTTTTTTTTTTTTTTTTTTTTTTGTGGTCTTAAGGTGTACCAGGATCTGAAATCGTTAGAAGACTGTCAGCATAATACGGGGGCAATGTTTTACCATGGCGAAGTGTCTACCAGTGGACTGAAAAGTTCAAACGCGGTCGAACAAGCGTAGTACGCTGTTCTTCTGTGGTGCAAATGGACAGTGGCGCTGCAATGTTTACTTCGCGATTGCGCAGAGCGGACTGAAGTGATAACGCTGAAACCTGCCACAAGCGAAGACAATGGTGCAATCTAACGGCTTGCGAGCGCAGAAAGCCATACGGCAAACCTGGAGACGATTAGAACAAAGTGTACATACTTGTTGATTTCCTCGTATATTGGCTTTCCAAAAGCTACAATTGAGACAAATATTCGTAACTGAGTGAATCACGACAACTCCCATTACCAAAATATCAATTAGTCATATCCGCTTTTGTAGACTCTTACGTGCCAAATTGAAGAAATTTCGAAATAATAAACTGATATCCGTTCTCTATTTTCTGTGAATCATTCGTGCAACTTTTATCCGTAATAACAAAATTATGATATCATCTCTTCGTTGGAAAAGCGTGACACAACTTGTCAGGACTAATTTGTATAAAACCAATAATTTCGCTGTTTTGCTCTCGAGTCCGAGACTGCTATCTGGTGCGTTAACAGTGCAATCTCAGGCTACGTTCACGTCTGCCAAGAGAATTCTATCTTTGTGTTTAAGAACAATCAGTTAGTAGTCCACGTTTCAACGAACATTGAATTTATTTTAAACCTTTCTTCTTCAACGATTTTTAAAATTATTAGTGGACTTATCCGGATTGGCTGTAATAGCATTTATTCGAGTGTACCTACAAATTAGCAATTGACTCTATTATTTCAAATAAAGGACTCTGTGATCGCTCACGATACCGAAGAAGTTAGAAGACCATTTCTCCCAGTTGCAGAACATTCTCTGTGCTTAACCCCAAGTAACATGCTTCGTTGGGCCTACGTACGGTATTATATCGGCAACGTTGGTTTATGGTGGGTTGGAATTCTAACCAATGTCCAACCACAAAACTATCAAATTAACCAATAGTTGGCACAATGCCAAGAAAACTAACAAAATTCCAACGTAAGAAAAGAGTATGCCTGGTTGGTAACATTTTAGGGATTGATACAACGTAAAGACAACCATAAAGCCCAATAGCTCTTTTTGGTTACATTCGGCCGTTTTGCATCGCTTTTAGGGCCAACGTTATAGCCAACGGCCAAATAGTACGTAGACCGAACCATGTGACGTCAAAGCATACAATCAGATTTTCGTTGGCCCAACAAGATTTTGCTACTTGAGACAGTGCCTTGAACTATATTCGTCAATGATAGTCGAAATTCATCTCCAGTGTTAGGGTGAGTTGAGAGTGATCTTAACTTGTGTGGTTTTATTTGTGTATTGGTATAACATTGGCAAAATTGGAGTAATTACTATTTGTGTAAATGATTGAGCTATTCTGTAAATGTTGCGTTGATAACTCTATGGTGTTCCTCGTAGGATAGTTCGGCATCTCGTGAAACTTTAATCTTGTTATTTGCATTATCCCTGAAATCATGTTCCTAGTTCGTTAATGATAAAGAAGTCAGCAGTTGAGTCTCACCAGGTAAGAAGCGTCCTGCCTTAACGAGGCTCGAAACCCCCTCTCGCATCGCGCTAACCATTACACCACCCTGGCAACTACCGTATCAATTTGTCCGCATTATGATATGCCCATATTACTATAAAAAGAGTAGTTTGTGTATAGAATTACTGGAATATGTTTCGGACGTTTACTGCCAATTTGTGAGCTCCATGCAGCATCCATATTGAGTTTCCTAACTGTGTAGATCTACTGTAATTACTTTGCAATTGTGCCCTCACTTAGATTGTAGATTTCTTGTACTAATTCATTTTGCTTTGATAATATTTAGCACAATGTATCTTCGTATTCTAGAATAATCTAAATCAGTATCTCCGACTAAAGCTTGAATCAGACTCAAGATAAATCTACTTCCCAGCTTTAACACTATTATACAAAGCAATAACATATCTTATGAAGTTTTTTATACATAACTGGCAGTAACATCTTCCGCTGGTGAGCAGCAGCTACCAACACAATTGCTTCACAGTAATGTATATTTTTTTAATTCAACACTGAGATTAACTTTCATCACTTATTTTGCTCTTGCATTAGTTATCAAATATAGTCATTCTAATCAGTACAGATCATTCAAGTTGCGCGGTGCGCCATCTTAAGTGTTAAGCGAAAAGACAATTGTCGAATAGAATCGTAGTTATATTTTGAAGCTCCTAAATTCTCTCAAGCAAGGTTATTTTGATAAATAGTACGCTTGGTAGTTAGCAGTAGTGAATATTGAGCAGCTAGCATCGGACTAGATGCTATTATAAAGATTTTGATTGGTGGTTGAACATGACTCCGTTCCCGGTCGGGATTTCCATACACATATGTAAAATTCGCGGACGGCACCTACAAGTTTCACAGCTTCAGTCAACATTCTTGGTTACGGAAGAACAGCAATCTGGTCCAATCGAATCTTTTCCTTTTCAAACAAGAGTTAGCGCCCCCCTTTAACTTCCATCAGTGAACCTCAAGCTATTTCTACTAGTACTAGATCTACTGCTCCTCCTTCTCCTCCCAAAAAGTGTCTCTCAAAGTGATGGAATTGATAATCAGATTGCAGCCCTTATTATTGATGCGCTTAATGGTGACGTACAAGCAATTGTATCTTCTGCCATTGACCTCTCTAATGTAAACAATTGTCTCGATCGGCTAAAAGAACAACTGACAATAAACTGGAACATGAACCATTAAACGTAAAATACAATCGTCCGAAACTACTTGCTCTGTTGATCAGAATGTCGAACCGAAATATTCTGAAAATGACAATTTATCTACTACTACTACTACTACTACTACTACTACTACTACTACTACTACTACTACTACTACTACTACTACTAATACTACTACTACTACTACTACTACTACTAATAATAATAATAATAGTTCTTTGTTGTAACGTATGTTTGCTAAGTACAGAAACGTCAAATTTTGATGAAGAGTGTGATGTAATTCTTTCTTCCAGTATTTCCACAACGAACAACTAATGGGTCAGCTTCATTATTTTGTCCAAGCATATGGAGTACCTACAATTATAGCTGCTTTAGGTATATTCTTCGTGGGAAGACCATTGTTTCGCAGGTAACATGTTTTTAAATATATTGGTATACGCAATACGCTCATACAACACACTAAAATGCTAAAAGCTCATACATCTATGAACAGATATTTTTACGCATGTTTTTAGAGAATATTTCCCAAATTTGCAGAGATGTCCCTCTTTCTGTAACATCTATGAACCAAAATTAAAAGTAGGATTAATAATTCCCATTGTGTTACAAAAATATTGCTATGCGGGATTAAACGAGGGAACTATAGAACTAAGAGAGATTTTAAAATATTTTGCCAACGAAAAGGGATTTTTCTTTTCAAAAATTACCGTTCTTTAGCTAAATATCACGACAATGTTTTCCAAAAATGTACGTTGTTGCATATCACTGGAAGTTCACAAGTATATACGATAGTTGAACATATTTATTTTAGCAATAAGACATACGTCTAAACTTTTGTCCATAGCAGTACAAAATATATAGCAGTATGTAAATTGTTAAGTGGCCCTACCGCTGCTCTGCGGGTCGGGTGAATGTCGAGACCTTGATCATCTTGTTAGTCGGACTGAACACGGGTCAATATAATCATGTTACGAAGACGTAAGTTATTGGAGTGTGAATGGGGCATAATAGATGACGTCAAGTGATGAGACATTCATTTCCCGAAGTTGTCTGAACATTCCTCGTTTCATAATGCCACATGTATATCAGGAATATCTCGGACACCGCAAGTGACTGACCATGGAGAATTAACCATAACCTACGGTTTCTCTCTGGCAGTATCCATGGTAACAGACAAGCAGCATTGCCTCAAATTGCATCCACATTCAATGCAAGAGGTACGTACCAGACGCATATCCAGTAGGTTAGTGCAGTGTTCCTTAGCTTCCATCGATACGTGAGCAGAGGACCCACCAGAGTGCCCAGAGGGTGTAGAACTGCAGAGGGACTTATTTAGTTGTTTATTTTTTCAATGAAAAGCTTGGAAGTATTAATCGCTGTAGCTATTACCCTACCATCTACTAACCAATTATCGACTAATAAAAAAAAGTGCAAAATTGTTGAACAGAGAAAAACTATTTAAAACAATAGGAAACAATTATTAAATGTTGAGAACAATGTTTGAAACATAAAAACGACAGTTCAAGAACATTGTCAATCATTTGCTAACTTAAGTAACCTCCTGTGTAAGAAAGAACTGTTACAAGTTACACTGACATTTGTAATTCGACCTAGATTTCTCAATCCGTACGAGATATTCCTTCTTATTTAACTTTGTAATAGCAAGCACTGACTCTAAATCGTAGATTAATGAAAAAGTATACGACGTATATGCTGAATTCAGATGTGGACATGACGAAGTTGTAATTTCTATTCGAATTAACGTCGAACACCGAACCCAACAGAACGTCAAACTAAACCTACGAGTAACACTGACTATAAGAGTACTCTAACCAAAATGCTAAGTTAAATATGATTAATAAGTGGATACTAGCACCACATGAATCTAGTACGCATTCACCTGGTCTAGTGTACACTTATGAAATGCCTCAGATCCAACAATTGTAAGAAGGCAATATAAAAATAGGTACTTCTTTCAAATAATCTCAATATATGCACTCGCAGCTGGTTCCTAGAGTAGATAAATGGACACCCACTGATATCAAAACTAATTATTCTTACCAAGATGGCTTTCCATTATGACAGTCTTTTCAAGCACATATTCAGCAACAAAAATTCTAACGAAACGAAGACACATACTGATTTCAGGAATCTACATCGTATAACTACTAGATATTCAACTAGGTGATCTTTGGACTGCTGCGTGGAATTGTACTCTGGCCGACCAATTTTCAGTCAGTAACATTCCGTGCTCTCAATGAAATCTGGTACTTGTGTGCATATTTCAATAACTAAATTACAATTCTTGTTGGAAACCAAACTTGCCTTTTAAACTTCAACAATAATATTTACTTTTAATAAATGAATTGCCTTGTTCTTGGTTCGTGCCCTGTTAGCTACAAACTATAATATATATTTATTTTTATTACATATTTACAGAAATCAATATTTCACGTAATATACCTCACATGTCACAACTGACATGCTGAAGGTACACTAATCATTTGCGCACACACTGAAGAAGAGGGGCTTAGAACCACAGATGATTATATTTATTTTTATTTAGAAAACGAAAGAAAAGAACCACTGCACACCACATAAAACACAAAATCACCTCACACACTGGTGAACCACCAAAATGCTTCATGTCTTCGCTACTAATTTCATCCAATATGGACTGAGAAACGACAGCTAGCAAAATATTAATTCTCAGCTTCACTTTGCTGAATTTTGAAGAAGGTGGCTACCAAATATGGATATATTTCATCAGACAAGGCTGCTTTTGATTTTTATAAACTTTTAATGCTGAGCTGCATAATTATTTACTTCATATGCACAATTTTGGAGCGCAGATAGTTTCAGTGTAACCTTTGCAAGTCGACGGTCATAACAGTACTGTCTGATTGGCAACAGCCAATCAGAGACGAGCGTAGAATCAGAAACAAAAAGCGGAAGGGGTGTGTGGCTTAACCACCTAAATTTCTTAACGAAATAATCAACAATCAAATCATTAAATTTATTTATGAAGATTTAAAACGAAAGAAGAATTGTTGAAGAAAATAAGGCAATAACATATGCAAAGAATAATTAAGTAATAAAATGAAGAAACAATAAGAAAAAATCCCGCCAATACAACAATGAGAGAGATAACCTGAATGGTTCGTCTTTTTTGACATCTGGACAAATAAAGTACCTTGAAATGAGCCGAAGTATCACCGACAAAACAGGAACAAAAAGAAAAGGAAGACACATAAAGGGGAGAGGGTAAAATATGTCGCGACCAACCGATGGTGCAGGGGTCGCTACAACGGAGACATGACTATGTAAATATCGTATTTATAGAAATAGTTAATAATTTATAAAAATAATATTAATAACATTTTCGGCATCGTATAAGATCAGTTAAACTACCTTAGTTGCTGGCAAATGATCCAGAGTGAGTGTTAAATCCTTAAAATATGGCACCATTAGTCCTAACTTACGCCTTAGATTGATTGTCAGTTATTGTTTTCGATTGCATGGTATATTACGGAATCTTGTATGGAAATGAAATAGTTCTGGAAAGCGTATCTATTTTGTACAAATCATGAGCAGAAAATCGAGCTTCGAATTTCTTCCAATTCTATACTTTCTCGTAAAATGATCTATTTACATTTGAATTTGAATTTTTAAGACTTACTTCTACTTAAAACATGGTAAGTTTCTACTTCTTTTCTAAATGATGAAAAAACTCCCGGGTTTCGGCACCAATCTATAACAATGCATAAGGTGGTCAGGTCGAATTACTACACCACCGGGATCGACCGGCCGGGGGTTGGTACACTGTTCGGGAGGAAGATTATGAGATTTAAAACCCTCGACACCCCTCTAGTTTTTAAATGTTTAGATATATATTTTCCTTTGCTGAATCTTTTCTTATCACTTGTTGCCAATTCAAATATAGGTTAAAGGAACAAGCAAGCTGGAAACAAAAGAATCAAAATCAACTGAACCATATATTATGACCTAGAATAAATAACAAGAAATACAGATTAGTTATATTGCAATTCTTAAATCTATGGTTACAATGTCAGGAATCATAGTTATTACACTAGTTATTTTTATACTTCATTGCTGTGTCTGACTGGCAATCTTACCTATCGCGCACGTAACGAAAAATACGGATCGGAAATGCAGCGAGAAACCGCACAAGGTAAAAATAACACTTCTATCCATTATCACACGCCAAAAAGAAGTCTGTAATCTTTTTCAAACAACACAGCAATCACTTATACTTACATGCTTCACACACACACAAACATCATAAAACAAAACATAAAGATTGCTTAGGATTGTACTAATTTACGGTAGATGAAACAGATACCAGAAGTCAGGTCAGGTCAAGTAGAGAGGAAGAATTAGTTTCAACTGAAAGCTAAACAAGAAATTTTCACCGAAATCCCTTTTCCTTGTCACTTGTTCTTTTCTCCACTCCATAAAAGTATGAAACAATTGAGGAATTGGCCGCGAAAATGTTGATCGAAGTCTACAATGAGTTTAAGTTTCTTCCGACTTACTAAACAATCTGAGTGCAGCAAAAGAGAAGCTCAGCACGGTCTGGAAATAATACGAAAACATTCTATACATTGTCTTGCTAGAACTGTGTTGTCAAATTCACTCTCGACCTAAAAGTCATCATTCTTTTTCTAACTCGCCTATTCCCCGTAGCACGAGAATCTTTTCACTAGTACGAGATACGAGAATTTCCACATTTTATTCCAACCCACCTTAGACCAGATTCTAGAAATAAAATATCATTTTAAAAAACCGAATATAGAAATCGATTCCATAGACATATCGGACGTAGTCCACTTGATCTGGCAGCGATGAGGGTCGACTTTAGATCTGAAGATTTGACTTGGAGGAAACATGTAATTATGTGTGTTTTGCAATTTCGAATAAAGTGGATGTGGGAAATATTTTCTTAATCAGTAGCATACACAAAAACAACCGTTAATTGCGTTACTTATTTTCTGCAAACATTTTACGTTAAGTCTAAGTCAACTTCTTCCCATGAAAGATTCTAACATTAGCTAAGCTAGTGAAATATTCATTATCCGTAATAGTAATTAAGCTTTCAAAATTTTTCTTATGTAAAATTCATGAGCCTGGAAACAGATTAAGTTTCCTGGTCCATAACCCTGTATATACCGGGAAATCGGGACCGGACCGGCAAACCGGGACTGTCGCCCCAAAAGGCACCTAACCGCCACTAACTTTGCGGAGATCCCTTAATTCCTCTTGCTAAGGCTTAAGGGAACCGACCGGGGTATACGCCTAATGTCCAATCCATACGTTCACGTCGTGGGGCCTTTATAGTTAATAAAGACCTGAAGACACGGATCACAGAAATTGAAGCAATTTCAAATAGAATCGCACGAGTAAAAATAA
Source organism: Lepisma saccharinum (assembly GCA_022664845.1). Lineage (NCBI taxonomy): Eukaryota > Metazoa > Arthropoda > Insecta > Zygentoma > Lepismatidae > Lepisma > Lepisma saccharinum. Next base: position 24,840 of record JAGDQP010021358.1, read on the forward strand.
AAATAAACAAGAGATACAGTATACAAGTATATGCTCCAACAACGTCATATCCGGAGGAGGAAGTCGAAGAAGAGGTAATACAGAAGATTTTGGATAGTAGCAAATCACATTACAAAATTGTAATTCGAGACTTGCATGCGAAAGTAGGAACTAAGCAGAGCAGTGACATGAAAGTGAGAAACTTTGAATTTGGCAAAAGAAACAAGAGAGGAGAGAAGTTGGAGGAATTCTCAGAACCCAACAGACTGTGCATTTCCGATACTTTTTTCAAGATACCGCCCCAGAGGAAGTGGACATGGAAAGGCCCTAATGGGACTAAAAACGAAATAGACTACGTTTTATCGAATACCAGGGAATTTCTTCAAGACGTGTCTGTTCTGAACAGTTTCAAAATCTCGAGTGATTTTAGGAAGGTAATATGTAAGTGGAAACTAAATACTAGACTTGAGAGAAAGAAGCTTATCAGAGGAAAACAGTCAGTTTTAGATCTGGAAAATCTAGGGAAACACAGAAAGACATTCGAGATAGAACTAAGCAACAGATTCAGCGCCTTGTAGGAGTTAGAAGTTAAAGAAGATATCAATACGAGAAATACAGTACTTACTGAGATAATAAGAGAGACAGCCAAAGAAATAGCAGGCATCAAAGAGAAAAAAGGAAGCAAAATGTCAGAAGAAACTAAACTCTTGATGAAGAAAACAAGGAAAATGTAAGAAGAGGAAAATTACATAAAGAGGAATGAGTACATAGAGCAAAATAAAACCGTAAGGAAGAAAATAAGAGAGGCTGTACGAAGATACAACGAGATTCTTGTTAGAAAAACAATCGATGAAAACAAGAGGTTGAAGAAAGCCAAACAACAGCTCATGATAGGAAAAAAGCAAATAATTGCAGTTAAGAGATCAGACGAGACCGTAACACGAAATAAGGAGGAAATTATAAAAATATTTGAATTTTTTTTATAGAGAATTGCACTGCTCCGAAGAAGAACTAGGAGAAGATTCAGAAGAAAACGATGTAGATGTCCTAGACGTAATGAAAGAAGTGGATAAAGTACTTGGAGGGATGAAGATCGGAAAATTGCCAGGAGAAGATGGACTCACAGCAGGGAAGTTTAAATGGGGAGGTGAAACGATGAAAGAGCAACTTGCGAAATTATTCTCAATGTGCTTGAGGTAAGGAGAAATACCCAGAAGTTGGAATAATGCTGTTATCATTTTGTTGTACAAGAAAGGGGACAAAGAACACTTCCAAAACTACAGACCAATTAGTTTACTGTCATTTCTTTACAAAATGTTCACCAAAGTTATTTTGAATCGTATTGAATGAGACAGATTTTAATGAGGGAAAGGAACAAGCCGGATTTCATCGTGGATTTAGCACAATGGACCACATCCAAACATTGAGTGAAGTTATGGAAAGGACTAATTAATATGAACTTCTACTATGTCACTGATGAATAGATTTTAAAATAAGCTTTCGATTTGGTCTCCTTGCCAGCAGTACTTAAATCACTTGAAGATCAAGGCAACGAAAGTGCATACATCAAGTTACTGCGAAACATTTACTCGACTGCCATATCTGTCATTAGGCTACATCAACAAAGAGAAAATTTTAAAGTTGGAAAAGAGGTAAGGTAAGGAGATTCAATTTCTTCAAAACTGTTTTCAGCTGTCCTGAAGAGACTGTTCCATAATTTAAACTGGGATGAGGTTGGAATAAAGATCAATGGCGAATTTCTTCATCACCTACGATTCACTGATGATATAGTCCTGTTTGCTTCAAGTGCAGAGGAACCAGAAACCAGAATGGAAGAGCTATGTAATGAGAGTTCGAAAATAGACCTTATAATTAATTTAAGTAAAACAAAAGTAATATGCAATCAACATGCTGCAAAGAAGGAAATAAAGATTAGCGGAGAGACAATTGGCATAGTGATGGGTATGCTTACCTAGGCCAGCTCAAAGGTTCGAATGCCAAGTTGACTAATGAAATAAATAGAAGAAGTAAAATGACGTGGAGTTTGGAAGACTACACTTTATTTTCAAAAGCAAACTAGCAATGTGTCTGAAGCGTAAAGTCAGTTTGTCTTACTTGATCCACATGATCATATAATAAAAAAGAATTCTATAGGTCATTTGTTTTTCATATTTTTTCGTTATTTTTCACATTTGAAAAGTCATGTTATAGGTTTTATTTAGAGATTTGTTTGGTCAAGTTCCGAGCCCTAGTTATCACCTAACTAAAAGAACTTCCGTCTTAGTATTTTTCGGTAAGACGAGTTCTACCTACAGAATTTCTTTCTCTCTGGCTTTGCTTGTCTTTGATTTCTTTATGGATACACATGTGAAAACAATTTCTCTCTGATTTTATTAGTATTCATATTTGTATTTGTTATACTTTCAGATTCTTTGCATTCTTCATAACCATTTTGTCAATATTCTATGGAAAATCCTTAAGTAAGCTCAAGAAAGAGCTATTTTCAGATTTGGAGGATGCCTTTCCAGCCGGAAAAAAATGCAAACTCATTTTGGAGTTGGGAATCGGTAGTGGTAAGAATACCTTGAATTTTCTAAAACAATCACCTTTAAATTACATAATTTTTAAGTATTAATTACTAAATATGCGTCCTATTATAAATAGTTACAGATGATTACGGAGATTCTAGTTTAGAAGTAACTGAAATTAGTTACAGATAAATTTGTTAAAATCATTCATTATATGACACACATTTGGTAGAGAATCTCAGAAAACGAAATGAAGTAGCACTTAGAAAACATATTTTTTTAAATTTAGGAAGTTCTTTTGTACCTTCACAGATGTTGAAGTCTCGGGACTCCAAAAATACCGGAGTTTTCAACTTCTCAAAAATTTCCAAATTTTATTGCCTACTGTAAGTGTTAGGAGCCGGCAAGAAGCCAGGACGAGCACTAAGTTTTTACCCGTCTAATGCATCTTGAAGAACAATAAAAAGTGTCTGTAACATAAATAGTGGTATTTTGTAGATAGTAGCATACGCGCTTAACCCATTCGCTTCTCATATCTCATTTGTTTTACATAAGAAATGTATTGATGGAATGAGTTTGTTTGCTGAGCAATACATTTTGAACCAGTGCCAATGAATTTACACTTTACCGTTTAAGTGGTCGGTGCAGCTTCACATCTGCTGTTCGACCGATCAGTATATATCATTAAGAAAATATGTTGATACGAAAGATTTGGGGGTGGTAATAAAATTGCTGCATCCCAATGTGTAAAATGTTGTGGTGGGCCACTGGAACCTTAGTAGTATAATGGGGGATATCGCCCGAAAAAGGGGGGGAATTCTCAACCTGTAGGCCCGCGGAATAACACCGCGAGACCCCTTTTTCATTTAGCTATCCATAAAGTATATACACTATGTACTATTTTGTTATTAGGAACATATTACATAATATTATATATATTTACCTTGTACAGGGACATATCGCCCGAAAACATTAGGGCACCTTTTCATACCCGCTTGCATTGTGTGCGTTACATGCGTTGACTGCGTTAATCCAATTTTCTTAAAGAAGGCTTTTCTGTAAACGTTTACCGTCTACGTTACATCAAATGTTGCAGAAATTAGCATTTTACCTTACATTATAGTAATAACTATGATTTATACAGTAGTCGACGATAATAATATGATAAATAATCAATGATCAATATGGTACCACTTTTTTGTCCATACAGTGTATACTATATGCATTAGTTAATAGTATCAAACATGAAATACTCAATAATCAATTTCCTATCAAGTTTTCAGTCATTTGATGTACATATTGCCTTCAACATCTTATATTTTCATTGTTTTAATCATGCAATTACTTGTATTTAATTTTTATTTTATAATTCAGATAAATGTCAATTATTTTATGAACACCCTATAGCGACCACTCATTAGAAATTAATATTGTTATCTTATCCTGTCGTAAGATGAATTCGATAACAAATCAAGAAGACATACGCTAGATATGTCGAAATCGTCCGTCAGGATGACAGACACTAAGACTCGAACCCTGGGTTCTCTTTCTCAGTGCTGATTCCAAGACCACAACGCCAGTGTTGAACAATACTGGTTTTAAATGAAGTGTTTGGAAAGAAGGCAAAACAGCTGGCCGATATAGAGAAAACTTCTTTTCCTTACTCTCTCCTTTTTCTTCTGGAAATTTTAAGACAAAATAAGGCATCTGTTTTTCTCCCTTCTCTTTCTAATAAATAAATGGAGGTAATTAATCATCAAGGTGTAGTGGTGTGAGCTTTTCTCGCAGCCCACCCACCGAAACGGAAGCACCTGGACTCATAATTTGAGATTTTTGGCCATTAATTTGACAAAACTGTCATTTCCTTCCGCACAGTACTTCACCTTTAGGGCCAAGGTTCAATCCGTTGACCCTACAGAGAAGCATTGGAATTTTGTAGCCGTGGGAACCGGAAATTGGCTCGTGTGGATTGGAGAAGGCTAGAGAAAAGAAGTGTGTCTGTCCAGACGTTAATTGTTTTAAGTAACAGATCAAGGCATCTGTTGGGGCACGCGTCAAATATCGTTTTAATTTTCGCAGTGTCAGAGAAGACTCGAGGAGTGAAATCCTTTTCTGTTGTTGTCTCAACTAGATGGTAAGAAACAAATGCATGATAACTCTTTCTTAAATATTTAAAAAGAAGAAAACGGTGAGGTTTCATACGAAATATATTTCATAGTTAGGATAAATATTCAAAGATAATCTATCTAACGATAGCTTTATATAAGAAATTACGTATACATAATGTGAATATATCTATTTGCTATAATACTATCATCTTTTATGATTAATTTCTACTCCAGAGATGTGATTATTCTGCATAAGAACTGTTTTTTGCTTGTTTTCACACCTCTATTTGTATAAATGAATGATTTGAAGTCCTGAGACGATGAAATATACATATTTTACATGTAGAACCGTGCGACTTGAGTCAATATAAACCGAAATTACTGCATTAGTACCAATTCTCGAATAATTTGAACACTAGGAGTGCATTTATTGTGCACAAAGAACTGTATGATATGTGATTAATGCATTTGTAAGCAAAAGTTTTCCTAATATTTTACTTTTGAGATGTTTCTTAAGATTTTTAAAGTCGAAATTACTACAATATCGCTATTTGTGAGCTAGTTAGCGTACCGAAAGTGTACAAAGAACTATAGAAATCTATTTTAAGTTGAAATATTAGATATATATTGTCTCAGAGGACATGCAAAAACTATGTAACAGAATTATAGACGCTACTTTTAAGATATTCTACGTTAATACAGGCTGATTATTCCTTTGAATAGCATACGAGACACATCTGAACCATATTTGAAATCTGATTTTAACCTAATACAAGGTGTTTATTGTTCTTTGCAATGGAAACCTATATAATACGTCTTCTGTCACGCATGTTTAAGTAGAACTTATCCGATTAGCAACTGTTTTGAAGGCTATTTCCTGCTTTACTTAGGTAATCATTGGCGTTTTTAGGAGAAAAGACCTCTTTTGAAATAGGAAAAGAATGAATTAAACTTCAAACTATCACTTTAGAGAACTTATTTAACAGATAATTTAACTAGAAATGACTCTTACACTGTATTTTACCCCTGAAAAGGATTATTTAGTGGTAATCTATAGCACAAACATGATTATATGTGTCTAAAGCCGACTTCTCAGATGAAATTGCAACTATTTCGGTGTTTGTTATCAGGAAGGGGCTTCTTCCAGTCAATATATAGGGAGAAAAGTGACATTTGAAGTAGAAAGAGGTTTAATAAAACACGAAAAGGACTAATTGATGTGAAACTTAGAGAATGAAGTTCTCTTATTTATCGGTAAGCACTATGAAAGAGATATTCAAACATGATTTTAAGCAGAAAACTAGTCTTTAAGATACTTTTGAAACCTGAAAATACGAGAATAACGCTATATTAGAGGTTAGTTGTTACAAAACAAGTTCTTGAATATGAAAATGGCGCCACTAAGATGGATGATTACCCGAATTTGACCATGTGCAATACAATTTTGTTAATATACAACATTGAAATAGGTATTTCAACACGAATACTAGAGAAACAAACTATATCTTCACGAAAAATATGGTACGAAGGACTCATTGTTTCGATTTTTCGCGTGAGGGACTGTTTAGAATGGAGTGTAGACATTATTTTACTTGTACAGTTTGCATATTCATTGAGAAATCAACTCTGGTAAATCAAAATTGTCCATATTACGCGCCTTATTAATATAAAGAGAAGTCCTAAGAACCATATGTAGTCAATACGTAACAAGAAAACCGTCATTAAAACTAGATTGAACGTGTATTTGAAGGTGAAAAGCGTGGATTTATATAATACTGAACAATATATAATGAGAAAACTCACTTTTGAAGTAGCTTGAACATGATTTTTAGATACCATATACTCTTTCAGTTGTATTTTTAAGAGTATATAACGATTTTGCATGTACGTTATGGCGGAAAAGACTGTTTGGTTCAGAAGATAAACAGCATTTGCACTACTCTGAATTAAATGAAAGCTAGAAAGAGCTGATTATAGCCAAAAAGAGTGTTTGGAACCACATTTAGTCATAATATAAGAAGAAAATGAGGTCTGTTGGACTGCTTGTTGTGTCAATTCAAGTGATTGACATCTTAGAATTACAATGTACTCTCTCCTTATACGACACGGATTGATAAAACTACCTTTCCTGAGACCATATAGGTGACTTGTATTGAATATATTAATGAATTAAACTGGGTAGGGCCTTTGTATATAGTGTTTTGTAAGGTAGATAAAGACAAATAGAGGGGTATTGAGAAATTATAATTACTTACTTTTATATATTTCCCTGGCAGAATCCTAGGTAGTAGTATAATGAAAGAATATTTCCTAAGTTTACGGGACTTGACCGATGGATGTTATCGCCTGATGCAAGGACATCCCTCGCATATGCCAACTTTTGCAGAACCCCGTCAGAAACACACACACACAC
>JAGDQP010021359.1:0-23034 GCA_022664845.1 Lepisma saccharinum
TGGAGATCTTCAGGCGGATCCGACTAAAATTGTCAATGTGTGGAAAACTTATTCGACAAACATCTTACCATATGGTTAATAATCCACATCTTAATCCACAACCGTGGATTCCCGAACCTAGCAAGATTGAAATTGAAATGTCGCTAAAGAAATTGGAAAATTTGAAATCACCAAGAATAGACAATATTCCAGCCGAATTAATTAAAACAGGAGGAACGGCACTAATCAAGGAACTACATAAATTGATAAGAGATATATGGAGAAAGGAGGAGCTCCCAAAGGAATAGAAAACCCCAATAATAGTTACAAAAAAGACGATAAATCGGACTGTTATAATTACCGCGGAAATCTCGTTACCTCCAACCTATTACAAGGTATTAAGTAATATTCTGTTAACACGCCTAGTGTATACGTAGATGAAATGATTGGAAATCACCAATGTGGATTTAGAAGAAATAGATACACGTTGTACCAGGTTTGCCTTCAGACAAATTTTGCAAAGATATGGAAATACAGTCGAACGGTTCATCCGCTATTCATTGATTTTAAGAAAGCATATGATTCTATCAAAAGGGAAAACTTATACAGTATCCGGATACGATTTGGAATGCCGAAAAAATTTGGTTCAAATATTGAAGATGTGTTTGAGCGACCCCATAAGGAGAGTACGGATAGGCAATAACATGTCAGATAATTTCAAGATTCGCAACGGATTGAAACAAAGCGATGCCCTGTCCCCACTACTGTTTAACTTTGCGTTAGAATATGCGATTTTAAAAATTAAAGGGTACAAAAAGGGACTATCATTGAATGGTTTGAATCAACTGTTTGTAAGCGCGGATGATGTAGATTTAATAGGGGACGATATAGATGCACTACAAATCAACACCGATGTCTTAGTAGAAGCGTGCTAAGAGATAGGTCTACAAGTAAACATAAATAAAACAAAATACATGATAACAAGCCGAAACACGGGGAATGAAGGAAACAAAAATATAAGAATTACGGATGAGGTCATAGAGAAAGTAAACAAATTTACATACTTGGGAGCATACGTAACAAGCAAAAATGAGGTCACGGAAGAAATAAAAAGTCGCTTAGTATCAGACAACGCATGTTTCTATTCAGTCCAAAAACTCATAACATGGCGATTAATATCAAGGAAATTGAAATTAAAAATATACAGAACTGTCATTATGCCGGTCATACTTTACAGTTGCGAATGTTGGAGCACGACCCTACCAAATGAACATAAATTACGTGTATTTGAAAATAAGGTTTTGAGAAAGATATACGGGCCGAAACGCGACGAGTTGACTGGAGAGTGGAGGAGACTGAATCGTGAAGAACTCCACGGACTGTACGATTCACCAGATGTTGCAAAAATAATGAAATCGCGACGACTAAGGTGGGCAGCCCATGTAGCTCGGATTGGGGAAAAACGGATTATATTATATCCTGGTTGGAAGGCCGGATGGAAGGAGGCCATTGAGAAGACCGAGATGTCGTTGGGAGGACAATATTAGAAGATATATTCGAGAAGTAGGCGTTCGTGACGAAAAGTGGCTTGGTGTTGCCCAGGATAGAATCCAATGGCAAACGTTTTTTACTGCGGCGATGAACTTGCGAGTTCTATAAGCCATAGAGATAGTTTAGCAGTGAAAATATAGTTGCTACACTATTTTTACACACCTCTATTTCACACTTGTTTCTCAAGGCTAATGTTTTTGTGGTTTGTTTGTGCATTGTATAGATGCGCGATGCCTTCCAGCTATTAAATCCGGCATAAACTAGATTTTCAAATTTTTGGCGTTTATTGCCTTCCTTAAACTGGCGATTCATATATCCAACTCACATATGCAAGGATAGGCTAAATTAAAGTTTAGCCACCAAATGTTTAAATAGGATTGCTCATCCAATAAATGATTCACTTAAAAGACCTTGAACTACATATTCGAACATTTACCAAAGTAATTATTAATTTAAGACAAAACATTAAAACAGCAAGACTTCAAGAAAACATATACCTTGAAATGGAGAATACAGGATTAACCATCTTATACTGAGGGGATGAACGCATTTCTTTGAATTTGTAATATCCCTATGAACATGTGACATATTTATCTTATAATTTGTAGTAATATTTTGGACATCAAAAAGTTCTATCAGCGAGACTTCTTTCGTACATTGACTTCTCATTCTACCTGGAAAACTATCATCATTGAACATATAATAGCTCACACTAACGTAATCATATAGTCCTTCGAAACATTGAATGTGTGACTAAGCACATAGTAAAGATACTTCTCCGACATTCTCACGATTATATGTTCATTTCCATCTTTTCGTAACTAAGAGAAATGTTACATCTCGCGGTTCGGAAACAAGGGAAATCTGAACGATGTTGCCAAATACAAAACCACAATGAAATAACTCAGAAACCACTGCAGAGCACACATAACATTCACATTTTTAGTTGGTTCACATACATTCACATGAAGTTCATCTCTGTTAAAGTTTGTGTGTCCTTTTCGTTTCATGAGATTTTCAGTGTAGTTATTTATTCTAAACCTGTATATAACTCTACATCTATATTTATACTGACTTATATTAAACATTCTTATACTATCATGACATGTTGCTTTTATTAAAATCATAGCACTCCACATACAAGTTCACTGTTTATTCCTTAGGGCCTTTTCCATTTTGATCTACATCCTAGTCATTAATAAAAGAAAACTAAACGATAAATATTCTCTAGGTAGCTTTCTGAGAACCTACTGTCCAACTTTTGCAACTTTGTCGCATTATTTAGTATCTATTCTTGACGAAAGAAATATTAATTAATATTGCTGAAATCCAGTTGAGTTTGCAGATTGTGGTGATGTCTCGGTTAACTCAATATATCCTCCTTTTCCCAAGCGAACTGTCAGAGGGAAAAAAAAACTCTCCGACGCTCTAAAAAAATGCTTGGGTACCAGGGACAGCATTAGTATTGTTAAGCGATTTTTCAAGAATTATCGTTGTCGTAATGAAAAATTTGGTCATATTTACGATGTGTGACGTTCCAGCAGTTGCAATAAATGTTGATTCAGCGTTGTTAATAAAGTATTGCTAAATTTATCATATTTTAACCATATTATATATGGAATACTTATTTGTTAGGGCGGAACTAACCATAAATTATTGTTGAATTAAACTTATTCAAACATTAATTTGTTGCGCATGCGTACACGGTTACCATACTTCTTGTTACGGAATGAACTAAGAAAATGAGGTCGCCATAGTTATCGCCACAACAACATAAAAATGCAAAGCTACTGCAAACGCACCAACCTTGACCTATATAATGAGTTCTTGATGATAATTTTGATGATGCAGATGATGATCAACATAATAACAATAATATTTAAATGTGTAAAGATATAGTTGGTGTGAACTTGGTTACGTGAGGGCTTAAAGAGTTCAAACAAGAAACTCGAAATATCAGCGGGATGACGTCTCCGGCGAATCACTTCCTTGGAAACAAGGTTTCTCTGGATTGACACAGAGAAATTAGGTAACATAAATCCGCAATGGTCATTAATGATCAATAATTAATCAAAATCAGTCTTCAATGCTTGAACGAACGCCAGCCAATCAAAGTACAACTTAATATTCAAATTAGTTCCCAGCCCTGACTGATAAGCAATCCCCACGGCCACAACAAAAGACACCTAACGGTAGCCAGATATATTACCCTGCAGACACATATATTACGGTTCGGTTGCGGTGAAGTAGGATATAATGCATAAAGCAAAGTAATGCTGCTTACACAAATAATAAAAATATCCAGACTATTCTTATAGAGGTTTCGGGATATCTGGCTCAGTCTCACAAATGATATGCAGTTTTCTGAGAGACCTTTTATTTACAGAAACCTTTGCTTGCTCTAATTTGTTCAATGCTTTCTCTAGTGAAGGCCCATGAGTGCTCCAATAAAACTTGTTCATTTAAATCCACCCAAATTCCAATACCGAATCCCCCAACCCATGCTCAGAGCGGTAGTAGCTCTACGGTGATAAATTCGTCTATCCAAAAGTCGGTAGTAGACTCTTGGCAAAATTTGAGAACGGTAATGGTTCTCGTTAAAATCTGTAAAGAAAAGAGCCGATAATAAGCTCCCTTCACCTACAGCTTCAAAACAGACAATCGCATTCCGAATCCTTTACACTGAGACCAGTAATGAGTCCTATCTGAGAATTTAACTCAGGGCTTTCTTTCAAATCTGTCTGTTCCCTTTGCCTGGATTCGAACTTGGTCTTACTTCCTCAGAGCACACAGGTTTGAAAATAAGAATTTACAAGGAAAATGTCAAATCTGACAGCTTCCCTATCTATTCCTTCTAATGACAAAAAAAAAAAAAAAACTTTAACGGCAAATCTGAACTCAAAAGCTAAATCTAAATCACAATCAGTGCAGATAATTTCACAGCAGCAAAAGATCATATTTCCTTTATCTTCCTTTATTCTGCTTTGTGGGAGTGCTTGTAGTGCAATGAAAATTGAATTGAATTGAAAATGGCTTTATTAGAGCGGGCGAGGTTCAGCGGGAGGCTGCTCTACCACCTAACCCTTGTCAAGAAGAATACATAATTAGAAATACAACACATCAAAATTTAACGAAATACAAATTAAACTCCCCATACTGGAAAATCGACTTTAGCAAAGGAATCTGGGACTTGTAATGCACTAGGACGGCGGCAATAACCCTCCTGAGTGCCCCTTCCCTTAATGCTGTTCTCTTCAAGGAAACAACTTCATCCAATGTTTATAAAATTCGTAATAAAGAATAAAATATCTAAATTGAGATTATCAACAAATCAAGAAAATATTTTAAAAAACCCATCTCGCATACCCTCAGACAAATTTATTGGCAGAATCCCTGGGGACCGTCGCAATAGCAAAAGCAGCTAGTCCCAACAGAAACTTGAAAAATTATCATTTCCCGCATTCGCAGCAATTCATAAATATAAACCGGACTTCAGAGCTAATTTCAAATCTTAGTGAATGTTACGGGAATCGAACGTGTGACCAGTGAGCACTTCCAAAATAAAAACCTTGACAGTAATGTTCATAGATACCCAATCTGTATACTCCGCTGCCTCCCACTACATGGCTGCCCACTGGACTCGAGCCACCGACCTCGACGTTTCTCCTTCGACATCTGAGTTAACACTGAAATCTGCGACCTCCCCCACTAAAATTTTAAAGCTTATATAGTATTCTGACGCAACAACCTTCCTACCTACCGACCGCCTAGGAGAGGAAACAAGGCAGCCGCAGCTCTACACAAAAACGATCCACAAACAAAAAATGGCTATTCGTACTAATAGAGAAAGAAAAAAATGATTGAGAGAAATCGCTGTTTGGTCAAAACGGCTTTCTCTACGATTAGCTGAAAAATATTCGAAAGAAGAATATACGTACAAGTACATAGAATATTACAATACAGGAATACATAACATTTGAATATTAAATACACCACGCACTTAAATGATTAAATAATTAAATAAGTCTCCGGCCGGATTATGAAACATACCTTACACCTAATACACACACACACACACACATACAGTTTTTTAATAATAATTAACATTTTCAAAATAGAGTAAATACATATAATTAATATGTACAATAAATTGTAGGTGAAGGAGTTGTGGTGCACTGTGCCACAACATAGTATTGTTAGTTAGCATATGGTAAGCTGTTGCGAACAACCAAACAAGTATTGTTAAATTAACAAAAATACCAAAAAAACAAATGAAACCATAAAAAGTATTGGTTCCAAAATAACCATATTTTATGGTCCAGTTGCCCATAATATCGTTATATCTTTCTTTATGGTGAAACCTTCAGTGAGGGAAATCATCTTTTTTATCTGCTTCTCAATTCATTTCCGGAATAATTTCATGAAATACCTTGTATAAACTAATGCGGCAGCAATACAATTCAGTTTTCTTGTTCAACCCTGTAACCAGTAAATTCAATTTGATGCAAATAACTGTAATAAAGCAAAGCTGAAAAACATTATTCATTGGGAAGAATATTACTATTAGGAAATATGTGGTTTCAATATGGGTTAGCTGACTTTGCAACAAACACTAATTTTAATTCAATATCACTGTGAAGTAAGTAAGTAATGTAAACACAAAATAAGCATCAGAAAATGTTTCTTTAATTCCTTACGTAGTTATCCATTAATAATTGTATTTGAGTTGAATTGCAGATTTTTTAAAAATAAACGTTAAGCAAGAAGAACAGTCTGTCTTCCTCATTTGCTGCTATTATGACATTTTATTTATGTCTTGAACAATACTGTATTGAACAATACTGTATTGTTTCTCTTAGCTGTAATCTGCTGATATCAAGAAGTATTTAAACCACTATAAGGCATCGTTACGCTGTCAACCACGGCGTTTGTGCATGAAGCATTGTCTCTATCACGCAATGTAGTTTAGTATGTTAGTGTTTATCAAGAGCGGAAAAGAAACAAAAAATTGTAGTAAGAACAGCTCTTATTATGAGTTAAGATAATTACTTGAATGAGTGCCACAGTTCTTCAGCGTGATCGGGTTGTTTTCCATTTTACATGATTCAAGAGTGAATGTTTCGATTTAGGCTATTAATTTTATTATCTAAATCGAATGAACTATGTTTTTCACCACGCTACAAGCTCTATAATTAGGAAGAAGTAGTTGTCTAGTTAGAAAAAAATCAACATCGTGTAAATTAGCAAGCTTGAAAGTCTCATACCTAAACACATCCAAAATAGTGCCAAGAGGATATACGACGTACTGTATATAAGTTTGATATTTAGCACAAATTTCATTTCTTTCACTCTTGACATCTTTTCAACTCGGTTTGAGTTTAAATCTTTAAAGCCAATGCATGTTCCTAAGTGCAAGTTGGAGGCTTATCGTCAAAAGTAAATATTGTTAGCATCATTATTAAAATATTAGTAAATTACAAAAAAAAAAAAAAAAAGATATACCACAAAGATGCAGTCAAAGAGGTTAATGACTTTTTCTTGGATTAAGAAGACTCGCATCATTTCTATGTTACGATACTCGAACTTATTCCATATTCTTCAAGTGTATTAATTACATTAGAATAATGCCACATATGTGTAATGAGCGGTACGAGGAAGAAACATGATCTTCACAAACTCGAGACGATATTTACCATTATCCATTGAAACAAAACACTTTTATTTTAATGTGCGTTTTTTTGTTAACAACGAAAGTTGGAAAATTACATTAAATCATGCCCCTATACTCGACAAGGTGCTTTAAAAAGTAGATTTGTAATATCTTGATGCGCGAATCATACTTTAGAGGAAAAATCAAATACTTGCGTATTTAATGAGTGACAATATTGTAAAGTGACGTGAATTATGCCACAAAGTGTGTATAAAACACGTGCTATTGTAGCGTGCGTAAAAATACGTGATGTTTGTTTACAAACAAAGAGTAGTAAAAAAACGGAGTACGTAGTAAAAGTAAAAAAACATGTGCTTTAACTTGTAAACAAATAGTAGTGAACGATTCTTAGTTATTTTGACAAACTTCTTAATGTGCACAACGGAGAAAAACAGAGGATTTGAAATCTATACCGCAGAACCGTGAATACCGAACCTAGCGAGATCGAGATCGAAATGTCGATAAATTAATTGAAAATTTTCAAATCACACACTGTTACAAGCACATACAAAATTGAGAAAAAAAAAGTCTTAACTGGCTCCGACTAAATTTTATTGATATTTTTTCTCAATTTGGAATAAGTGTTTTTAACAGTGCAGGGAATGACGGAAATAAAAACGTAATAATTGGTGAGGAAATCATAGAAACGGTAAACAAATTTAAATACTTGGGAGCATCAAGCAAAAACGAGGTCACGGAAGAAATAAAAAGTCGCTTAGTATCGGGGAACGCATGTTTCTATTCAGTCCAAAAACCTCTAACATCGCGATTAATATAAAGGAAATTGAAATTGAAGATATACAGAATGGTTATTCTGCCGGTAATACTTTACAGTTACGAAAGTTGGAGTACGACCCTAGCAGATGAACATAAATTACGTGTTTTTGAAAATAAGGTTTTGAGAAAGATATACGGGCCGACACGGGACGAGATGATAGGAGAATGGAGGAGACAGCAGAATGAAGAACTCGACAAACTGTACGATTCACCAGATGTAAGAATAATGAAATCGCGACGATTAAGGTGGGCAGGCCGTGTAGCTCGGATGGGAGAAAAACGAAGATTATGTTCTATCCTGGTTGGAAAGTCGGATGGAAAGAGACCGTTGGAAGATCGAGACTTCGTTGGGAGGACAATATTAGAAGGGATCTTCGAGAAGTAGGTGTTCGTGATGAAAACTGGCTTGGTGTTGCCCAGGATAGAATCCAATCATGAACGTTTGTTGCTGCGGCGATGAACTTTCGAGTTCCATAAGCTATAGAGTTAGTTATTTGTTTCACTTTGGAAGTAAGTCCTCATATACCGGTACACTTCCTCATATTTTCCGATTCTGTCAAATGATGAAATTCAGAAGACGTTAAGCGCACATCAATTTTTGTCTATGATTTCTTATAGACGAAATCACCAGAGCGATCCTACAGCTCTTTAAAAGGAATATCTGAATATGTCACTTAATATATTGCGAAAGAATATGTTCAAAATTCTTTTCAGGATTAAAAACAATCAATGTTTCTACAAATTATCGTTAATTTGCAACAAAAGCTAATAAGCGTAGTTACGTGGTCTAATATTAAAAATGCAAACAAAATTTTCATTTTTATGCTGCACTTTACTTCATGGTACCGAAAATCAATTAGCCATTTCGTTTTTATATGTTGCGCAGTTCGTTCGAAAAATGACAGAATCCTGGCGTTAACCAGTCCTAAAATTTAAACCAATGCAAATATTAAGACACTGCAGTCGTTCCTTTGTTCGTTTAGGTTTGTAGCATATTTCTGAAAGGGTAGCAGTATTCACAAACATAAACTGAAAGGAAAAAATATATTTAAACAACCCTAAGATGTAATTTGATACTTTAAAAAATCTGACTCTGATACAGCTTAATATCACCGCCGTATTAGTCGTGTGACTTGAGGCGTCAGGTCAGCGTCTGAAAGGTTCCGTGTTGGAATCCCGACTGGGGCATGGATGTTTGTAGATTCTGGAAACTTAACAACTAATGAACTCGAGAAGGGTCGAAGTCATTAGTTAGTAAAAATGACCCAAAAATACTAAGTTCTTTCCTTAAACAACTTAATATCCTTCATAGTCCATGTACATTGTACAGCTATATATTTACAAGTGAATATTGAAGACATCTATATTCAGTAATTATTTTCAAGTAACGATCAAATTATACTTAAAGAAAACAACATACATGTAATGAAAGTGAAAAATTGTGAACGATAGTAAAATCAGAAGAAAATTGAAAAAGATTACTCACAAGCAAACCTTTCGATGGTTCAGACAACTTTTTTTGAACAAACTTGGCACAGAAGTGGTGGACAATAGGAAACGTCCAAAAAGCACAATTAAAAGTACTTTCGTGCATAAGGACGGGCGTTATGGCCAAAAATATGATTTATAAGAATAAGTACTTACAGTGTGATCTAACATGGAAACTGTCTACGGTGGGACACGAAAGTCAACATTAAGCTTCCACAGTTCATTGATGATATGTTCTGTAGTACTATGTTTCGGAATTTAGCAGAACACGAGTTACAGAACTTCAAAACTTTAGAAATTTTTCACTGAACGCCTGAAGGGCAGGTAACACTTCATGCACATGTGTTGAAGTTATGCATTTTCCATTCACTTTTATGTAAAAGAGTGTGCTGAAGATAATTTAAATGTAGGATTATAGTTATTGATGTAGTTGACATTTTAATTAATTGGTATGATTCCTGCCAAATGTGAATATTATATGACTACAGGGTGACTTAAAGAAATCATCTTATCCCGTTAATTTCATAACCAGTTGATTTCTAGAAGGAATCCCGACTCACGCACCTTTTAATTTCATGGGGAATGTGCCATCATGGTCACTTTATTGTGGTCTAGTGTCAGAAAATGAAATTTTCTTAAATGGCAACATGGGTCAGGTGTGACAAGATGTCAATGGTCTTTAGGTTCTATTTACAAAGTAATGCGATTATTTACTAGTTTATTTAAAAACTTTGCAAGAAGTTGCGTTTGAAACTCTTAAATATTACAAGGTGAAACTTAGTAAGTGAAGTAATATTTTACATTATTTAAGGTTATGAGCGCACTAACTGCCGTCGTTAGTATAAAAGAGCTCCTAAAAACATAACGCTGATCAATTAAAACGTGCTCTCTCATGTTTTGTGATCCAATAGCACCTAACCTCTGTAATGAATTCGTTACTGCAGCCGTTTTCAGTTCGGCACTGCGCTTTGGGAAGTGGAGGCTCCGGGGTCCAAAACCCGCACGTTCAAACACGAGTTGAATTTTGAGTTGGTACCATAACTAAAGCCCAGCGCGCTAAATTTCACTCTTACAGCCGTAAGAGATATCGCCAATGTACGCCATCCCTCAGGCGAGTGACGGCAAAATTTACCGTTGTAACCCATTAAAGGGATTTGAAGCTAATTCAATTTAATCTTTTATCTAGGTGCAAGACTAATGTTGCAAACATTATTAGAATGTTCCGAAGCTCGAATATATAAACGGTTGAAAATAACGAAATTCAAATAATATGCATTGTTCTCTGGTATTACGAAGTTTTCGAAATTCGAATATTCGAAACGTTGTAGCACTATGCAAGACATTCAGTTTTGACCACGATGTCACATTCCCCCTGAAATTAAAACGCGTATGTGTCGGGTTCCTCCTGGAAATCAATAGGTTACGAAATTATCGGGATGGGAAGTTACCTTTGGGTCACCCTGTATTTATATAATATTCGCATTTGGCAGGGATCAGAGCAATTAATTAACATGTCAACTTCGTCAATAACTTTAATCTAACATTTACATTATCCTTAGCGCGTCCTTTTATATAAAAGTGAATAGGAAATGCATAACTTCAACACATATGGATGAAGTGTCGCCTGCCCTTTAGGCGTTTAAAACAAAATTTCGAAAACTATGAATTCCTGTAACTCATGTTCCGCTAAATTTCGAAACGTATTGCTACAGAGGTGTTCATTTGAACACATCATCAATGCACTGTGGAAGTTCCATCCTGATTTTTTTGTGTCCCACCGGAGACATTTTCCTTGTAAGTCTGAAAACTCGCATTTATTTTTTAAGACGCTTAAAAGAATGTAAAAAAATACGCATCAATGGATACTTGTGGAAATTTACTATGAGTTAGAGGGCACGTTTCTCATGGCCACCATCTTGAAGTCGGCCATCTTGAATCTCGTTCGATTTTAAAAAAAATAGTAAGCGGGTCGTGTAATGTATTTATCTCGGGTAGAATTCTCACAGAAACATATCGGTATAGTCAGTTTTGCCATAAATTATTTTTTGTGCAGGTTAATGGTATGTGATATTAGCATGCGTAGTTGATTCAAAAGTAATGTATACTAATGTGTACTGACATCTTCTACCAAGTAGTTGCTATTATGCATTATGTTTTCATTTCTTGTACAGTTTTTAAAAAGAACAGAGTATTTCCAGACTTTTGAATCAATTACGCAGACTATCACATCTTTCACAAAAATTAATTTATGGCAAATCTGACTTTACCCATATGTTTTTGTGAAAATCGAAGGAGACGTCCATGAGGACTGTCCTAACTGATATTGTATTTTCCCCAAATTTCCATTAATGCGTACTTCTTATATTTCTTTAAGCGTTTTACAAAGAAACGCGGGTTAGCAAACATAGATAATAAATACTTATTCTTTTAATAAGATTTTTTTCCACTGCGTCTTTGTGGACAAAAGCACTTTTAATCGTGCTTTCTCGTCGTTTCCTGATGTCCTCTACACTGTAAAATGTGGAAACACGAAATGGATGAAAGTTACCGTACTCCGCTTTATGGAGAAGCAAAAGTCGAAAAATAGCGTTTTGTTGTATTTACTCTTAAATGTGGATATAGTGTAAGCCCTTTAGTGGAAAGACTGGTAACCTTAACTCCATATTAAAGTTTAATATTTTCTTTGTAATGGCTTAACGTTAACTGAAAATTGGCTGCAATTGGCCAAAGTGTTTCGTCTGCGAACATTCAACTTATTTTGCACTTAAAATTCGGTCTTTTTCTGATCGAAGTGTAAGCTAAACTGGCCGTTTTGAGGTTACGTACTTTTGTGGATGAAGTTTAAGCCTTGGTTGGACATTTTATAATCCAATAACAGGAGTCACTGAACGCCTCACCATTTTGAATGTTTATGTTGCTTTTACACTGTGAATAGTAAACAGTTGACTGGTGGATCGAGAACGACATGATTGCATTGGCGGAAAGAGGAATTAAGTTAGGTATAAATCTTTACACAGTAGCAAACGTATCTCTCCATTTTTCCTCCAGACATTCCTCGTAGTAAAATCTACAACATGTTAATCATTAACCTTTCGCGCAGTAAAATCCTAGCTATGAATATCACTCGGAAGCCCATGAACACCAACTGCCTTTGTAGCTAAGTGGCGAGAGCATCTGATCAGTGTGCTAGTGGACCCTGGATCGAAACCCAACCACCTGAACTGTTTTTTCTTCTGTTTTTTTTTATTTTAAAGGAACATTACATTTTCTTCTTTTCTATTTTCAAAAATGTTCTGCTTCAATGAAATACGTTGGAAAAGACATATATGCGCATTTTGAAATTTAAAGAGAGTAAAACGTTCAACCGAAAACTGGCTGAATGTAGGTTAACAAAAAGTGGAGGCAGCTCAGCTGCCTCTATTTTTTGAATGAACGTTGTGTTTCCTATTTTTACAGCGTACTGTTGTCAAGTTTAGTTTAAAAAAGGCGCACTGAACAGTCAATATTCTTATTTGTCAAAGATTTAGGTCTTGTATAATCTAATCATAAGAAATTAATGGAGTATTGGTATGTATGTACACTGGCATAGATTGAAAGTAGGTATGAAAAAAAAGTGCCATTTAAGGAAATGCACAATTATTTGACAAAACTCAACGCGCTGGTGGCAACCTTGGATTTATAATATGCACTAGAAATATCTACCCAGTGTCTAAAGACATGAACGTTTCATTCTCAGGTTGCGGAATGCTTTTCTTGTCAAGTGGGGATAAGTATTGGTAACTGCTTGCATTATAATTCTTTGAAGAACCTAAGTTACACGAATTGTTACATAGACTTTCTTTTAAACATCTCCACGATAGGCGTAATAAATCCGATAGCACACATCGTTTCTTTTGATATGTGACCTACAGTTTGTAACCAAACATGTAATATATTGAAACTCTTGATGTGTTTCTCCTTAAATGTCACCTTTGTCTATTGTACTTTAATTCCGTGCCATAACGTTGAAACCAAGTGATGTCTTAGTATTTTTACTTCTTCAGTTCTCTCTAGAGTTTTCTCGTTCACAAGTTTTTGTTATAATTTATGTAAGTTTTCTTGTGTTATTTCTTGCAAACATTAGCATGCATAGTATATGCGTACATTAATTATGGCTATACATGGGTTATGAAGGGTTATCGAGTTTTACGTTGATTGATGTAAAATGTTAAAAGAAAATTAGATTATACTGTATTTTTTTTATTTTCAACACTCTTTCAGTTTGTTTTCCCAGGAATCCTACTAGCATCAAAACATTATAATAAAGAAACCTAATAAAAGATGGTAGTAGGATCCAATATCTGCAGTGGTTTAAAACTTATAAGCAATTAATATAAGAGTAACGTCAGTTTTCAGACACTGCATGAGACTGTTATTGCCATCAACTACTAAATTTTCTTATGAATCATGAAGAGGTCTGATAATGCACATTCAACACTATATATACCACAACCAATTGGTGGATAACTCTAACAAACACGAAACTGAATATAAGCTTGTTCTTACATTCAACTCAGTAATTGAAGTAAACACTTATACCAGGTATTTCTAAATAAACCGAATTCAGAATTACAGGTAATTAAGAATCCACCTCCTATTATCATTCCAAGTTTGATACATGAATACTACTTTAGAGCATGTTTTCATCAAAACATATTATACCCTACTTCGTTATGACGGATCGAATGTCTAAGAGGTATAGACAAGGAATATTATTCTTAGTACACGTACTTGATGTAAAGGCATAATCCAAACAATAACACTAAAAGTACATTTTTCTCATATTAATTATGTTTTGAATTCACCAACTAAACTGTGTTATGTCAAGTTTGACGGGAACTATATCAATTCTAAGCCACAATATGTATTTAATAATTAAGTATCTTACCATGCTTTCGCACAGTGGTGGTAGTTGTGCTGAAGAAGGTTTATAAGGTTTCAGATAGTTGTAAAGCTATCGTTTCCAGGAGTACTGTACCTTAATAAAAGCACATTTTCCACATTACATAAGAACGGTTAGACTTATTCCATCCAAAATTCAAATTATGATAGAATAGAGAAACCTCCATGTTTTAGCTACACCAAAACTTTCAGCTAATCACCGTTCACATGGTTAATAAGAATATTTTTTTAAAATTTACGTTACCGCTTCACGTGACAAAGTTTCATCAATTTGCTTCAAACTTCATTTAATTATGTAGCGCTTAACCTTTATAGAAAGAACACTAGAACGTTAAAATGTTTAAGTTCTCATGGTAACGAGCCTCACTTAATACACACATATTCGAGCATTATTACATAGGAACGATTGGACCAAATCCAATCAACTCGGCAACCTAATGTAGATAAATGCTCTAAGGGCTTGAACCCCACTGGAATGTTACCTTTTAAATAGTAACGAGACTCAAATTGTAAAACATTACATTAAATGTTAACCACTCGCTATTCTCAATCCTGTAAATATCGCCGAAAGATACTTCAATTAACCCTAGTTTAGTTTTACTGGAAAGTGTACAAACTAGTACATAGAGAAAAGTATTTACAATGTTTGCTATTCTTGTCTTTCCAGATTATTGCATCCTTCGGGGTGCTAAGCAACGCTCTGCCAGGTGGTATTGGCGGAGGTGCACCAAGTGGTGGCTATGGTGCTCCCAGTCTAGACAGCTATGCTCCACCTCCAAGCAGTGGTTATGGCGCTCCAGCACCCGTCTACGGCGCTCCACAGCAGCCTCCAGTAATTCATAAACATGTGTACGTCCACGTTCCACCTCCTGAACCTACATATTATGCTCCAAAGAAAGCCTTGCCTCCACCACCACCTCCACAGAAACATTACAAAATTGTGTTTATCAAAGCACCCACACCTCCACCACCAACGCAACCTGATATTCCTCAACTTGCTCCTCCAGCAGAGCAGAAGACGCTTATCTATGTTTTGGTCAAGAAACCAGAGGAGGCTCCTCCACTTCACATTCCAACTCCTGCACCTACAAAACCATCCAAACCTGAAGTTTACTTCATCCGTTACAAAACTCAGTCAAAGGGAGGTTATGGACCGAGCCCATCTGCGGAATATGGAGCACCGTCGGCACCATCAGCACCAGCAGATAGCTATGGAGCTCCAGCGCCGGCAGCACCATCAGGATCTTATGGTGCGCCAAGTGGACCCTATTAAGTCGAGGCTTCAAAATAATGTTGGTTGTGTCATTGTTATCATTGGTGCTCTGCACGGTACTCTGTTCACATATGCGGTTCATGGACGGATCGTGGAACAGGACAAGGAAGAAGAATCAACAAATGCACCTGGAAGTGAGATAGAGAACTGGATACATGGTTTGATTACTTTCATCTACAGAATGTAATAATAATATTCGACAGACTTCAAAGACCGCTGAGCCATTTGAAAGTGCAGGTGCGCCAATATACGGGTTTATATATTAACTCAGCCCTGCTGTTGCAGTCGTTCTGCAATAAATTCCTCCATCATCCTTTTTGTGTTCAACGAGCGTGGACATTATAAATATTTTGTATTATAAATGCAAAGCATTTATCTTTTGTAATATAAGTCGTTCCAAAAAAGATTAAAAATAATATTTTTATACAAACTTGTGTGTTTACATATTACAAATACCTTGATCATATAATCATTTATCTTCAGAATAGTTATAGTGTACACCCGAATTATCGAGACATTGGATACAACCTCCACAAGAAAATACTTCAGGGACTTTAAGTATGATATATAGAACTGATGATCTCCACTTCAGACCACAATGTGGATCACAATTTATATAGTTCAGATTGGAGTAGAGAATAGAGTATCTTTCTGAGTTGATGAACTCTGCACATAACTTAAAATAATATTGCGCTGTCTTTGTCTAATGTGCTCAAGCAGAATTCTCCTGCAATGTCCAATGCTGACTGTTCTAAGGAGTTTCACGTAGCCTTTCAACACGTCATCCTGGCAAACTGCACAATGTTTTGACTACATTTTAAAAAAAATGTGTATTCGTTCAACATCCGTCTGAACTTGACAGTCACTGAAGGCTTATGACAACCTTTTAACACTGTGAATTTAATAAATGCATCATTTCTGGACGGCATTATTTTAACTGTAAATCTATTTGTTCGTGTCGATTTCTTGAGTTTCAATGAAGCTAAAACTTTTACTTAAAACTTTTATTCACTTTAAAGTTGGCATTAATAACTGTCCTATTTTCCTGTAGCAGGATTTCACCCTCAGACCCTTATAATGTTTGCAGCATGGTTCGAGAACATACTTTCATTTCCTTGTCTGTGGTATTCTATTTACGCAATGGGTTTCGCTGAAAAATTTTACTCTGGACACTTTCGATAGGCTGTGCTGTTCAAACAGTTCCTGGTTCAGGTCATGATCTTTGCTTTCTGTTAATAGAACACACATTGTTATATTTTTTCAATGGTTTCGTGGGCAATCGTTGGACGATTACAAAGTTTCCAAGCAAACCCTGTTAAAATTTTTCTTACACTTTCCTTGAAGCTGCCTGAAAATTTTCTATCGTAGTAAAAAACAGCCTCCTTGCAGGTATCCGAAAGAAAAACAGAAGCTCAAACGAGATTTGAACACAAGTTCTGTAGTTAGATATCCAACGTCTTAGTGACTTTTTTAAATATAGGCCTATATTTGATGATATTAACATACATACTAGAGAACGTTTCAAACTTGTACACTAGCAAGATTACACAATACATGCTAATTTTACTTGTTATCTGATAAGATCAATCAATAACGATCAATATAAGGCACGGTGTAGTACGGCAGCAGTTCCATATGGAAATGGTCAGGAAACTGCATTTAATGAACCAAGCATGGACTTCTGGTATATAGTAGGTGTTGTTGATGTTATGAAATTTAGATATGGAGGCATTCGAAATTTGACCCAGGAATCGAAAATGATCACCATTTTCAAAATGGCAGCTCACGGCACTGCTATTTTACATATTTTGACTTATACTTATGTATAAATAATATTTATGAATTGGGGTCTTCTCACCAGAGTGTAGAGTATCATAATCGCTTTCGGACGAGACAAGGAGCAACTTTCTACCTCCAACCATTCTCATCTTACACACTGATAAAAATTTTACATAAGTTAATTAAAATCCTGATGAGTACTGGTGGCCAAACACTTAGCATGAAGTGGTCGTAGGTTCAATACGGAAAAATTGTGGTTGAACATCGTATATTTACGTTATAAGATTGGGTATAATTAGGCTGTAAACATGAAAAGCAATGTACAACGTAACCAAAAGAGTTCTTGCCATTTTAACGTCACATGGGAAGACGTGACCACTGATACGGAAATAAGTGCCTCAGGTGCTAAAAAGGCTATCGAAGTGGAAGTGGGTACTTTGACCATGACTAAGGCAGGTGCTTTATGCACTCACATCAGTCAGAGCTCGAATAGTGGTGGCACTAATGAAGGGGTCGAAACAGATCGTTCGGGTTTCTCTGTGAATCAAATCGTCAAATACGCCAAGCCTTTTGGAGATAACAATGTGAATGAACCGCTAGGCATTGTTTTCAAAATTCAGGTCGGGAAAGCTATCTCTGTGTGATTAACTTCGTAGTGGGGAGGCAGCCATAGAGCAGGACAGCAGCCAAACGTGTGGTGAGCTTGCCTAACGCTTCCAAATTCTTGATGAAACATTCAGGATTCACCTGTACCTGTAGCGAAGGCACGCAATTTGAGCAAGTAGATATCCCACATATTGTCGGAAGTCAACAAGGACCAACGAGTGACAACCTGTTCGTCGTTACTTTCTCGGCATAACAACACAATAACATTTGATCGAGTGCTCACCAGTGACGAAAAGTGGGTCCTAGACGAGACTTCAAGTGGGTCCTAGACATATACTTCACCGTGGGACCCTGTGCATCAAACCACAAGACCACCTCAACACCTACGCAAATTCATGCTTTGTATCTGGTGGGTTAGTCTCCAAGTGGTGCACTACGAACTGCTACCACCGGGCCAAATCATCACTGCAAACTTGTACTCGTAGCAATTGGAACATGTGCAATAGGCACTGAAGCAGAAAGAGTCAGCATTGGTGAGTCGCAAGCGTGTACTCTTCCTTCGCGACAATGTCAGACCGCATGTGGCGCGGTTAGTCAGGAATACAATACATCTACTTTACAGGATGACAGTGGGTACTTCACTGTACCGTGGGTACTACACTTCGCTCTACTCCCCGGACCTTGCGCCAACAGATTATCACCTTTCCCATCCCCTGGACAACCACCTTCGTACGAAATCCTTCGCCAATGAGATAGATTTGTAAGAGGCACTCACGGCCTTCTTTGATTCCAAGATCCCCTCCCAGTTTTACCGTCAGTGCATCTGTTGGAACGTTGGCAATAGATGCTGGATGCCGATGGGGATTAATTTGAAGACTAAAGGTAATTGACATGTTCTGTATATTTTTTCTTTTTCTATCAAAAGCGACAACACCATTTTGGTTACTTTGTAACTAAAGATGTTCGAGCATTCCGTAAAGTTAATACTGATCATTAAACTTTAAAGATAAACTTACCCATACAATATTCTCACATTTTTATTTGCAAAATTTGTTCAGCAGGGTGCAAATGAGCTGCAGTTTTCTGCAACTGCAAGCTTTAGAGGAGCATTCTTTCTTGTATTGGTATGAGATAAGTTCACAGACACTTTGAGAAACTTTAAGAAATGTTAACCACACTGATCTCATGATCTCAATATATGATCTTTTAGTGTCCATCCCCTCTTATCCATTAATGGGTAGTGAATTTGGCGTGAAGTAGCTTGGTCTCATATATATCCGCTTTGATACAGTGTTCGAATATGGGTAACAAATACTGTGGGTGGTATTTTAATAATGGAACGGCGACGCAAGCAGAAGAGTTGTTTCCGGACTGTTAGGGAGTTGCTTATTACTCAGGAGCACAAGACGAGAAATCGTTCCAAGATAGTGGTGATCAGATAGGATATACAAAAAAGAATGCTTCTCTTGCGTGTGAAAAGGAATTGCTTATTTGCCACATTTTTTTTTCTCCGACCGCGACAAAATGATACTGTACCACAGAAAAAGAATCAGTTAAATGCTCGGAAAGCAAAATGTATCCACAGCTCTTTCAAATCCTTGGTCCTCTTTTCCTTAAAGTATGATATTGCGAGAACGACAACATCAGTGTTTATCGTGCGAATATAAATACAGTATGGGATCCATGTTGCACTATATTAGCTAAAAAATAAAACAGTCTGGTGTCTGCTTCCTGATAGTTGCATGTTAACAGTCGCTGTCATAAAATTCTGTATTCAATTTTACTTCAACATAATACGTAGCAACCAGGATTGTGTTCTCACGGCCTCACATTTGATTTGCTCTTCTAAAAGCAGATTAAATTTGAATTTTATTTAAGACCTTTAGACAATTTTGGCTCATACCGAATGGAGTGGGAATGAAGAAAGTGGGAGGAATGGAAGAACCTTGAGAAAACCCACGCACACGGTGTTTGTCCATCACAAAGCCTATGGCAAGAGCAAGCAGGTGAGACCTTATGAAGGTAGTTGCACTCCCGAGCTATCATAACACCTTAAGTTAATTTAGCAGTCAAGACATGGTCACTAAGTTCTGGAACACAGTTCCGTATTTTGTACTCCACTTCCTTTCTAGCTATATTCCGTAAAGCTTATCCTCGACGTGGTTCTCTAAAAAATAAACAAATATTGAAAAATATTGGCTACTTTTCCTTCGCGGGCGTGTAGTACAGGCTCATTGGCCTTGGCCATGCAGTCATTTCCTTCTTCTGTTGATGGCGCAGCTGATACAATTTTCTGTTGTTTACCTTAAACGACATGCTTTGTTCTATTTATTGATGTTTAATAACAGTTTCAGCATTCGTCAAATCGCATTTTTCTTTTGGTGTTTTTGATTCCCTTTGGTACACAACCTAGCTCACAAAACTTAGTAATTTTCCTAGCAAGTTATTCGTATGAATCATATTTGTCACTGCCCCGTTTATTCAATGCAGGAGACACTAGGTAGTCCCAATTACCACCAGCTTCTTGGCACATAACACATGGTTACCAGTTCAATTACAACCAAGAATCCTTGTCTTAGCGGACATCAACAGCGAATTTGAGGAGTTAACGTGCAAAACTCTACATGTTCATCTAAGTGGATTTCCCAGAAGTGAGAGAAAACACTTTTTTATGTTCTCTGGAGGAACAGTAACCTGCCTGGTGCCAATTGAAGTAAATTGAGGTATAAATGTTCCAGTGAACTTTATTCAATTCCTGTTTCATGAATGTTTTTGAAAAGATAATCGAAACAAATTTTGCATGACCGATGTGAGTTTTTGGACTTGTGGGGTTTCACGTTACCATCTCTTTGAACTTCCATTCTGCAATTTTAAGTTTGATGATCAAGATTATAGTTAAGAGAAGATGCACTTTTAATTGTTTTCAATTTGTAACAAATATGTAAAGAACAACAACTTTCACAACTATCGTACAGTTGCATTCAATGAAACTTTCGGAAATGTTTATACTTTCGAAAATCGTAAAATGAGAACGGTTAGACGCAGAAGGTTGCTTCTGGATTCGTTTAAAAGGGATTTAGATACTCTATAACTTTGGTTAGTGGACTCAAATTAATAAATGTTGCAGTAATCTGCCTATGAATGAAGATGTGTAAAATTGCAGTGTCGTGAGCAGACATTTTGAATATAGCGGCCACGTTAGATTTCTGGATCAAATTCCGAATAGCTCCATATCTAAATTTCATCGCACCTGCCACATACCATAATCCCATGTTTATTCCATTAAATGCGACTCTGCTGCGGTAGGTGATAATATGTGTAATCGAAGGACGAAGAATGGAAAATCGCCAGAAGATGGACTCACAGCAAAGATGTTTAAATGGGGAGGTGAAAAGATGAAAGAGGAACTTGCTAAATTATTCTCATGTACAACCTATTCCATAAAGGTTGAGCGCACCAATTAGTCTGTTTTGAGCTGAAAATTATCTAAGTCCAGCTTCGGGTATCTTCGGAAACAGTAAGCCAAAGATGCCAGGTTCGAGCATTCATTGAAATACGTAATGATACAGCATTTCAAAACTATCCATACATCTGATCACATGGTTTTGTCCCCTACGTTTCCATACGTAAAAGAACATCTCCAATGAAAGCAAAGGCAGCAAACATATTTTTCGCATTCATAGTACAATAAACAAGACAACGGACAGGCAAAACAGCAGCATTTACAACGTATATGCCATTGTCTTAGTCACCGAAAATTCAGTCTTGTTTCTTCAGAAGGAGTCCTCTCAGAGGAGCTTGGTAAGCATGTTCATGTTAGATCAGTGGTAGAGCACTGGAGCTTCGAATCAAGAGATTTTGGTTTCGAACCCCGTTTGGTACAATTTTGTGTCTGTAATGATATATCCTCAAAACATGAATAAATTGATTAAAAAATACATTAAAATAAATCAGTTTTATATGAATCCATACAATCCTTTTTGGACATAAGTAATCATGTTAAAAATATTACATCAGAGAAGTGGTGGGTGTTGACAGAACGTCGGTATATTATATGCGAATGTTAAATACAAATAAATGAAGTCGTGTAATAACAATAAATAATTGTGTGTAGTGTATTTGTCTGCAGCTATTTGTCATACGGAAGTTACGTCTCCATATTCTCATTTACCTGCTTGAAATAGTCAACGGCTGTCAAAAGAAAATAAGGTTATAAGGGAAAAATATCCAGAGTCGGATCATCGTTGCAGACCGCAAATTTAATATCCCCAAAGTTCACGATCCTCACGAACGCTGGTGACACTAAACCGTACTTTAGTTTCTTTGGACAAGTTTTCAGTTCAGTACTCTGAAATGCTTTTTTCATATAGAAGTGGTAAGGCTTTAATCTCTTTCTGGCTTGGTTCCACATTCTATACTTTGTTCTCTGATGAAGAGAAGTTACCATTGTCTTATTAACTACAAGGAAAAAATGCTTGTCTTGACCAGGGCTCGAACCTGTCCGAGGTTTTATCCATGTGCTACTTTTTCAACTAGGAAAATATTGCCAAAATTTGTCTTATCAAAACACCACCAGACTGAGTCACGATAAGTGGACCATTTTATACATTAGTGGTTTTAGATAAGGAAGATTAGATTGGTTTAGGTTAGTTATAGTAATTGGGTCATTGCTGGACAAATCATCCAATTTTAGAAAAATGATTACATCACAATTTTACAAAAAATGTATTTTTCGTATGTGGGTTCCTTGATACCTGAAGGTATCAGAACGACATTCGAAAGAAATGTTATGCTTTTATATCTCCCGGGGCGACAATATTTCCAACATGGCGGGTGACGTATTTTACTCCCATAGACATGTATGGAAACCTGCATATCTCAAAAACTAGAAGAACTAGAGAGCTGAATTAAAAACCATTGGGTAGCTCTT
>JAGDQP010021360.1:1795-31863 GCA_022664845.1 Lepisma saccharinum
AACGAATAAACGGATATCCAAATAGTTGTTGTCCGATGAACAATGAAACTTATAGAGCAAAGAAGTTTGAGTAATGTAGGCCTCTATTTTTAGTTTAGTGCAAAATTATCTTCCTACAACAAGTTGTTAAACATTTTAAAAGCAGAATATTACTTGTACTTTTAGACTTCAGCAGCTAATGCTGTGAAGCTTTAGCGCCCGCTCTGTCCGTCTGTCGACAACTTTCAACTCAGAAACTACTAGGGTTGGAAAGGCGATTGAGGTGTCGTTGAAAAGGTCTCGGTGATACTAGCTCAAACCCGTATCATTTATCCAGATTACAGGACGGGTACCAGAGATAGGGGCGTTGCCAGATATGGGGTCACTTTATGGCTAGTAAGATGTTTGAGGTGGCGTTGGAAAGGTCTCGGCAACACAAGTTAAAACCCGTATCACTCATCCAGATCGCAGGGGCGGTTTCAGAGATCGGGTAGGTCCCTGAGATAGCGGGCCCAAATTATATCTTTGGAACAAGTCGAGCTAGGAAGATGTTTCAGGCGCCGTTGGAAAGGTCAAGGCAAGACGTGTTCAAACTTCAAACCCATATCATTCATCTAGTTTGAACGGGAGGATTCCGAGTTTAACAGGCGGGAATTCGCAACTTTGAAAGTACTAGAGCTAAGAAAGTGGTTGAGGTATCCTTGGGAAGGTCTCGGCAACACGAATTCAAACCAGAATCATTTCTCCAGGAGGGCGGTTCCCAAGGTTTTGGGGGGGGGGGATTTCAACTTTGGAACGACTGGGATATGAAAGTAGTTTATGTATCTTTGAAAAGGTCTCGCCACAATTTTTCGAACGCAACATTGATCATATAAAGAGCATGCTCGCTGCTGAAGCCTGGCGGTGGCTTATATGCACAGTCCCCGACTCGACTCCGCCTCGCTTGTTATAAATTTGCTAATTTCACTTAAAAGCACCGTAGAACTTTGACCGTGAACTCTAGAATTTTGACATTAGCACTCAAGAATTTGAGTGATTTGTACTCAAGAATGAAGCTAATGTCTACTCAAGATCCAGGGTCTCTACTTATTTTTTTTATTTTCTATTAGTATACTAATTAAGCATTTGACTGAAAATGGGCCAATTCTTAAATGCCATTATAGTATATGGGGATGTAAAATTTCCAACTTTCTATATTTTCCCGAAAAATTCAAGGTCTGCAAACAAATAAACTCTTTTATCGTTTCTCTTCTTCATTAATCAGTCAAACCAGACTAAACTTCAACTTAGGCTCTGGTCGACTTGATTCCCACGTAATTTTCGTATCTTATCACGGCCTGAGCCAAAGTTGTCTAAAAGTCAATGATAAAATTGATGCAAATAACATAAAAATAAAGATGTGAAATGAAGAAGTGCATTAGATAAAGATAAAGATAAGATAAAGATAAAATGAATTTTATGGGCGGTAACAGCACTATGGCTTACGCCAGTCCCGATACGGGGGAAACCCCTTATCTTTGTCACGTCTAAACTTAGCTGTTATTTGGATAAAATTCGAAAACTGAAACAGTAAAATCATATAAAAGCTGAAGATGTAAAAGGTCTTCAGAAATATAAAACACTGGCGTAAATAGCCAAAAGAACGAGAAAGAAAACTAAAGATGTATAGAGTCTTTAGCATAACAATTTAAAAAGCGTGCAGGTTGTAATTTTTCCCTGATGCCTGAGGATTTCATCCTCGGTTGTTGATCCTGAATATTATCCCAAGCAGGTATAACGACTCTATATTTCTACCCAAATAGGTAGTAAGTAATCACTTACCAGTAGCCACTAGTTTTAGGACCCCCCCCCCCCCCGGGTCATTCCATACCAAATCAACCAATAGAAAATAGTTTTAAAACTTGTGTTTTACAAAATGTGTGATATTTGGTAACTGTTAATTCATTAATATAATAAAAAATACAAAACTACATGTTTTTGTCACTTTCGGTTTTTGAGGAATAAATTGTTAAAAATAAAAAAATCGACTAATTTTTTACGCGTTTTGAAACCTTTAAGAGCCCGAAACTCAAAAACTATTAAATTGCCCTAGTCAACGCAAACTTCCACCATTTGTTTAAGAATTTCAAGAGCTGTAATTATTACTATAGTAATAATATTACTAGATAATAATAGAGCTGATATATTACTTGATTTTATTAGACCAATCTTTATATTTTTTTAAAAATTAAAACAAAACTTTTTTTGAAAAACTCGAAACATAATTTTTTTTATTTTTCTTGAGAGATAATATGTTAAATGTGCTTCTGATTAGAAAGTATGTGCAAAATTTCATGATGGTATTTCAATGGGATCATGTTGGAAAGAAATCTAACTAAGTACATAGCCATTTTTTTTATAACGTGTATAATTAGCTTAAAAGGCAGTACGCAAAATGGCTATGTAAATTTAATTGGTTAAAATGTGATATACAGTATCTTAATTTCAGTTCTAGTGTAGAACAAGCCAAGCTGCCGTAGTTCAGTGGTAAAGCATTGGCGTAGCATTCGATAGGTCGTTGTAAGATAAGAAAAAACGGATTTGATGGGCACTATGGGTAAAAGCACTATGGGTTACGTCCGTCCCGACGGGAGCAAGTTCGATTCCAGCGGCCGACCACCCTGACTAAGGTTTTTCCAGTTTATTTTTCTCAATCACAACAGGCGAATGCCGAGATGGCACCTTCAATATAGGTCCCGGCCCACACCTTCCCGAATCCTCCCCCTTATCACGGCCTGACCCTTAAATGCCTAAAGGCCATAAATATCAATTTTAAAACGGCAGTAAGAATTATTAATTTGAAATTATTTATTTACAGGCTAATCTATCACATTTTTCTACTTTATTATAATAACAAAGTGGTAGGTTCATTAGCCTGTAAGTAACTAATTTCAAACTAATAATTCTTACTGCCTTGTTTTAAATACAGACATCAGGCTGGACTGATTAGTTTTTACTAGGTTTGTTCTACAATAATTTTAAATTTGAATTACATTTTTGACCTTTAGGCATCTAAGGCTCAGGCCGAGACAGTGGGAAGGATTCGGGAAGGTGTTGGACAGGACCTATGTTGAAGGTGCCATCTCGACATTCGCCTGATGTGACTGAGGTAAAACGCTGGGAAAACCTCAGTCAGGGTGTTCGGCAGCTGGAATCGAACCTACGAGCTCCCGAATGTCAACGCCATCCTCCAATTTAAGTTCTCTTAATAAGTTGACTGCATGCTGGTTACCCCTTTTAAATAACTCTCGTATCCAATATCGTGCGCTTATATTTCCTGTTAGACTGGGTTACCAAATAGCTAGCACAAACACCCGCGAAAGGCACTGCTTGCGTCATGATCTCTCCCCAAAACCAGACTCTGAAGCCATATATTCGATCTTCGACGACCTTGCTCTGATGAATGAAAGAGGGAGGGAACTCTGCTCTATTTTGGAATGTCTGCCCACGACCCTATAGTGTCATTTGAGACCAGCCAGCAGAGTTCTTCTCTACCTCCACCACGCACACTGGTCAGTGGCCACCACGGAAGTACGAACATAGAAGAGGAAAAGAAACCCTAACGTAAATGTGAGCCTCTGGTGGAGGGTATGGGAAAGTCAGAAGCCCATATATTACTATAGGAATTTCATTTTTAATAGCCTCACAAAGAATTTGTACATAGGATGGAGGGGAAAGATACATAAAATGAAAGAGGATACTAAAAAGAAGTATTCTTTCAAGGGTTTTAAAAAATAAGTCACGTTTTACACGAAAAAAGTGATTTTTTTTCTTCTCCGTATTTCTCTCCCATTTAAAATGTATGGCGTCAAGAGCATCTACATTTAAAATTATGCTACAAGGTCAGTTTTGCTCCTAAAATTTCCATTACATTTTTAAATGAAGGAGACATTCTTTAGGCAGTTCTGTATTAGGGCTTTTTTAAATTGACTTTCTTGTTTTTGTAATATGACCAAAAATGTTAGTACACTGTCTAACTGTACCTCTTCCCCTTAAAAACACTAGAGCGTGCCATATATCTAATAAACTGACTTAGTGTCCTTTAAGAAATGGAAAGATATACAAGGTTGGCAACATTAATTATCCAATGGCCTCAGTTGCTTAACTTGTAGTAATCACTATATTAATGCAAATCACTATCATAAAACTAAATTTTCTTTTAGTGCTTGGTTTATGGCGAAATATTAATTGTATTTAGCATTACAAGAAATCGACTTTCTAGTTCTAAGGTGGAAACCCTGTATTTAACTAAGACTCGGAATTCATTAGATATTGATGTGAACTTTCTTCTTGTTTCGATGTCAGGATTCACCTCGAAAATTATGTAACAATTTTTTTCTTTACACCCTGTATAAAGAATATTCACGCTGGAGAAACATACAAGGAATATTCCTCAAGGTATATGGGAATTTGCCTAGAACATGCCAGGAAGTTACAGACCCATTCATGAAAGATACATGGAACATGCTATGATTGCCCAAATGAATCTTCAAGGAATATTCCAAACATGTTACTGACGATACAGTATGTACAGTTGTACAGTCACGAACTAGAGTAAATGGAGGTAGGAGTTATAAGAAATAGTAGCCTTTTTCCTCCAGAAGAATTGTTGCAGTGTACGCCTAACAGTGAGACAACCAACATGACAGTACAAATATGCGCGAAAAAAATGGGATGCCAAGATATTCCTCCATTTGGAGGATGAAATATTTTAAGGTGTGCATCGTTTAAAGAACCACGAATGAGTGAACAAATCTCTTTCTTGTCTTGTTCATACACACACACACACACACACACAGAGAGAGAGAGAGAGAGAGAGAGAGAGAGAGAAAGAAAGAAAGAAAGAAAGAAAGAGAGAGACAGACAGACAGAGAGAAAGCATGAAAGAAGACGAGGAAAATGCGAAAGAACAGAGAATAGAAAACAAAGAAAGAGGGAATGAAAAATGTCGCAAGACATGAAAATAAATGACATTCGAACGCTTATAAACACGCAGTGTATGTCTCTCTCCCCCTGTCCCTCTCTAGTTCTGTCTTGTGGTTTTCCCCCTGTGCGGGAAAAATCTCTTTCAGTACCTATCACGAACAGAATTTACTGTGCTTAATTCCTAGAATAAAATATTTGGAATTAGCTCGTAGAATCGATCCAGAGACCTTACGAATGAGACTCGCAAACGCTGATCATTTAGCTACACAGACCATAACACTACCCTCAACAGGTTATTCATGTTTATCCTAGATTTCAGAACTATATTTTAAGAAAGTAAATCCCACTTACTAACAGCGCTCTTAATCGCCAATCCCAACCGGTAATAATAAATAAAAATTTATTTGAAAATCTGCGTTCACAGTGCTTTTGGCAGAAGTGGGTGATGTAAACAATTGGTGCTAAATACAGTAATCCGTCAACGACAACAACAGTTGTCATTTGCCTAGCGTGGCGTATTGGTAGAACGCTGGCTCAGGAAAAAAGAAAACCGGGTTCGATCCCCGCTGATCGGGCGGGATTTCTTCTTTTTTACTTAAAACATATATTTCGAAAACTTTAATTTATTATTAAAAATTCATTTCGTGCATTCTCAAGATTATTTTGAAAAGTGCATTTTTTGGAAAACAGGTAAGATTTTTTCTTCTTCTTGTCTAAAAAATTATTTTTCTAAGTTCATATTTATTATTAATAATTGCTTTCTTCCATTTGTTGTAGATTATATAAAATTAGTGACCATGGGTTAATGTAGGTTAAGTAAGGTCAGATTCGGTTACGAAACTTTACACTTTTGTTTCCTTCTTTCAAAATACATTACTATTTGTTTGTGCGAACCTGACTTTACCTAACCTCCGCTAACCCATGGTAATTAAAGGGACAACTCGCAAGTAGGGGCGAATGCCTCGGGGAGCTGTGCGCATACACTAACCGTCGGCTGTGCCCCCTGAGGTTCACGCCACCCAGCTGACTTCTTACGCACCGTGCTCTCTTGCACACCACGCGGGCAGACTTTGTTTATTTATAAATATACTAGCTTTCATTAGCCTTTATTTGTATGCCAAAGCAATTATGAATATTAAATGTGAACATATAAAAATAAAGTTTGATAGAAAAAGAATAAAAGTGTTGCCCCTACCAGGATTGGAACCCGGGCTGCAGCAAGTTAGTATGTGGCAAATACTGGTTTGTTCGTTGTATTTACAGTGGATGGGGTCGGAGCCTGTTACTATGAAGTCGCAGGCACGATGACTTCCAACCTTATTACTATTTTCATCCTCAACTTTTGAGTGCAGAGCGTAAACATTAGTATGCCTTGTTGGTCAGTGGGCCACCGATCCCGCGCAAAATTGCGCTTGTGCCAGCTTATCATCTCGGAAGTGTTCCTAGTTAGTAGTACGCCTCGGGCATGAATGTTTGTGTGTTATTTTAACTGATTTCTAAGAATATCAGTCGATACAGGTACAAAAGGTATATAAAATAGAACAAGTAAAGCCCGCTTAGGGTAAACAATGTTTCAGAAAACTTCTAGAGCGTTGGTTAGAAATCGGAAAGTCCTGGGACCGATTCCAGCGGTCGATGCTTCTAAATGAGATTTTCCAAGATCTTTCCTCACCCATACCAGGTAAACGCTGTGATGGTACTTATAAATAAATAGGCCCTGGGTCTTCCAACACACTCTCCCAACCCTATCATGGTTTGGTTCTCATATGCCTAAAGGCAATAAAATAATTTGAAACAAATCCTTCCAGGATCTTTTTATCTCACCTATTCTGGACGAGTTTTGTTTATTTGTGTTATGCGTAAACAACAAAAATCAATTCACACATTCACACTGTAGATGTTAATATACGAATATACTATACTGGGTGTCAAGAATATTAAGATACACCAGCTCATTCTTCCTTGTTAATTCTCGGTGGTAGAGCGTTGGGGTAGCATTCGGGAGGTCGTGGGTTCGATCCCAGCGGGGAACCATCCTGACTCAGGGTTTTTCAGGGTTTTCCTCAGTCACACCAGGCAAATGACGGAATTCCACCATCAACATAGGCTCTGCCCGACACCTTCCAGAATCCTTTCCCCTTTCACATCCCGGACAGAGTCTTAGATGTCTAAATGCCATAAATAAAATGGTAGGGTACGTTAGGTAAAGTCAGGTTGGCACAAACAGATAGAAATGTATTTTGAAAGAAAGAAACGAAAGTATAAAGATACATAACCAAACCTGAACTTACCTAACCTACTTTAACCCATTGTTACTAATTTTATATAATCTACGACAAATGGAAGAAAGTAATTATTAATAATAAATATAAACTTCGCAAAATATTTTTAAGACAAGAAAAAGAAAAATACATACTCTTTTTTAGAAAAAATGCACATTTCAATACTATCCTGAAAAAGCAAGAAAGGAGTTATTAATAATAAGTTTAAACTTTTTAACATATACTTTTTCAGTAAAAACAGAAGAAAAACTCTAGCCCACATGCCGTGGATCGAACCCGGGTTTCTATTTTCGTGAGCCAGCGTTCTACCAATACGCCACTCTAGGCAAATAATAACTGTTGCTGTTGTTGACGGATAACTGTATTTAGCACCAACCGTTTACATCACCCACTTCTGCCAAAAGCACTGTGAAAGCAGAATTTCTAATAAGTTTCTATTTATTATTACCGGTTGGGATTGGCGATTAAGCGCGCTGCTAGCAAGTGGAATTTACTTGCTTAAAAGATTGTTCTGAAATCTAGTATAGACATAAATAACTTGCTGAGGGTAGAGAGTTTAATTGCTGATTTAACAACACATTTGTTATGGTCTGTGTAGCTAAATGGTCAGTGTTTGTGAGTCTCATTCGTAAGGTCTCTGGATCGATTCTACGAGCTACATTCCAAATATTTTATTCTAGGAATTAAGCGCAGTAAATTCTGTTCGTGATAGGTACTGAAAGAGATTTTTCCCGCACAGGGGGAAAACCACAAGACAGAACTAGAGGGGGACAGGGGGAGAGAGATACACACTGTGTGTTTATAAGCGTTCAAATGTCATTTATTTCCATATCTTGCGCCATTTTCTTTCCCTCTTTCCTTGTTTTCTCTTCTTTGTTCTTTCGCTTGTCCCCGTCTTCTTCCGTGCTTTCTCTCTGTCTCTCTGTGTGTTTGAACAAGATAAGGATGGGATTTCTGCCTAACTCTCTCATGGATCTCTACATGATGATGAACAAGTCTATTCTTTTATTGCTCCAAATGGAGGAATATCTTGGCATACTATGTTTTCGCGCATATTTATAATGTCATGTTGGTTGTCTAACTATGAGGCGTATACTGCAACAATTCTCCTGGAGGAAAATGCTACTATTTACTTTAGTTCGTGATTGTACACCCTATTCCAAAACGGTTGACCGTATTCATTAGGCTATTTTGAACTGAAAATTGTCTAAGTCCTACCTCAATAATCTTCGGAAACAGTAAGCCACAGATGCCAGGTTCGAGCCCTCAGAAGTGTACCTTCGCTATTGGAACACTTAGTAGGGATGTGATTTTTTTCTTTTAAGAGGAGTCAGTGAAGCTGTCTCACGAAGAAGCTTCTCATTTAGTTATAATGTAAATCTACTACCACTGTAACTATTTCAATATGACGATTCATTTAATGATTCTTTATGATAATCCTATGGTTCTCTGGTTTTGTTTTTTCGAAAGGAATGGGGTCTTTGTTGCTATATTGAATTAAACATTATAATTAATAATAAAATATTTTTCTGGAATAAATTGTTTCTAGTAATTTATGTTTTAATTCTATGTAAGTTTCGTAAACTAATTATCCTAGAAGAAAGACAACTACTAGAAGAAAGACAATAAAACAGATCTAGATTATGTATAGTTTTGTGCGAATTATATGGTAGTTATTGGAAGTGTTTGTAAGTAAAAACAGACTTCAGGGCAGATCCTATTTTTCTGTTAAACCCCTCCTCCATTCGTGACATGAGCGCGGAATAATACAACCTTGAACATGGAATGTGGCCCTCGTGGAAAGTTTGGGCGCAGTGCCAATGACGTAGTGCTTATGGCTTTGTGGGTGAATGTTGAACAGCTTATGTATGTAGAGTGGTGGTGGGTGGATGAGGTGAAGAAAACCAGTGTATTGAAAGAATGACACAAAAAGGAAAAAGGCTATTTGTCTCGGCAGATACAGGTTTGGCCCTGTCTGCCTGTCCGTCCCCCTAGATCTCAGCAACTACAAGTCCGACAGCGTTGAGCAATACATCGTTGGATTTAACACGATCTCAAACGGTGGGGAAAATTATAACTTTACCTCTAAATCTGACACGTCATTTTCATTTGCTTATTTTTCTCCATATTTATGGTGTATTTTCACATGGTACATTTGTCGACCACTTAGATCTCAATAACTACAAGCCACACATAGACGAACGAAACACCGTTGGACTCGACATGGTCTGAAACCGTGAGAAAAATTAAGTTTGACTAAAACTGGCAGGTCCTTTTGAGTCGCTTAGTATTCTCCACTTATGCCCCTCCTAATCTCGGTAACTACAAGTCCGACAAAGATGAGCTATACACCGTTTGATTTGTCATGATCTCAAACTATCGGATTATCTGGCACATAAACTCTAAAACGAGAGGTCCTTTCTAATCGTTTAATATTCTTCATCTGTATGTTGCTTTGTCCTTCCTAGATCTCATTAACTTAAAGTTACAGAGATAAACCAAACACCGTTAGATTCGTAATGGTCTGAAACCGTGGATACCTTGATCCTAAATATGGCAGGTTCTTTCCAGTCGCTTAGTATTCTCCATTTGTACCCCTCCTGTAACTACAAGTCCGACAGAAACGATTTATACACCGTTAGGTTCGTCATGATCTAAAACAGTGAGAAAAACTATCAATGTGACTCTAAAACGGGCATTTTTTTTAGTCGCTCCATCTGTATGTTTCATTGTCCCCTCCTAGATCTCAACAACTAAAAGTTACACAGAAATGAACAATACACTTGTTGTGGCACTGTGTACCACAACTCCCTATTCCCATCAACAAATGTGTAAATAAATTATATGTACTGTAGTAATTCATTTAACTTGTAATATATTACTAATTATATTGTTATGCATATATGCTAATAAGGTAAATGGTTATTTTAGAAGAAAGCCCGGCCGGGACATATTAGGTGTTTAATCATATTAATATTTTGTTATTCTATATTAAAATTCTTATGTACTCAGTTTTTGTAATTGTTTAAAATATTTGTATGTACTTCTCAAAGTATCTTTCAGCTGAACCAGAAGAAAGTCGAAAGAGCAGGGAGCCAGCGGATTTCTCTTCGGCCAGATTCTTTATATTCTTTCTTTATTTTTTTCATGGTACAAAAAGGGGTCTGAGGGAGTGAATAGCTATTTTTTTGCGCTGTTTTTTGTTGTTGGCCGAGCTACCCTTGTTTCCTCTCCTTTGGTAGCCAGCATGGTCAGTGGGCTGTGTGCGTCAGGGAACATATATAAGCTTTAAATCCGATGTGGGGGAGGTGGCGATTCTCAGAGTGAATTTTGTCTTCGGACGAGCAGCATCAGGGGCTGTTGCTCAAGACCAGTGAGCTGCCGTGATGGAAATTCTCGGAGATTGAGAATACGGTGAACATGCAGTATGAGGTATAGTATGAACATTACTGCTAAGTTTTTGGAGGGACTCACTGGCTCTGGGTTCGATTCCCGTTCAATTCGGTATTAATTCTTTCGCGATCTCGGGATTCTGATTTGATGCGAAAACGGGAATTCAATAATTTGTGTATTATTTGTTGGGTCATGCATAGTTTTGCTGCCGCGACCGTCCCGGGATTCTGCCAGAATTTAATTTTGAGGGGAATTAAATTTGAGACTATTAGAAAAGGAGGCTACTGCTGCCTCTAGTGTCCCTGAGTCCTTTGCTAAAGTCGATTCTTACCGATCGACGACGTTGCTGGGAAATAATTTTAAATTTAGTAACTTACACTCCAAGAAACCGCCCCCCCCCCCGAAAGTAGGTGAAACGGAACGAGATATGAATCTGTTCGCGCAAGAGGAACTTCTCTACAATTCTAATGATCGTTCTCTCTGATGATTTTTTTACTTTTAAGGTTGGGAATTTAATTTGGGAGAATTAGAAAGGGAGGCTACTGCTGCCTCTCGTGTCCCTGAGTCCTTTGGTAAAGTCGATTCTTTCCGAATCGATGTCTTTGCTTGGGTATAAGTTAAATTCAGTAGATTTCACTCCAATCCATCCCTCATGTAGGAGCTTGAGAGGATATTAGAGGACCAACTAATTATTTATGACGCATATTACGAACAAGGTTGAGTTTGCTTTGAGAAATTGATGTAAAGAATTAGTTGTGTTTTTTTTTAATTTTATAAGATAGGAATAGCTAGGGAAGCTGTCAGATTGGACATTTGAAATAATTTTGTGAGTGCTCTGCTCAAAGCTGTGCGTTCAACGAAGTAAGTCCAGGTTCGAAACCAGGCCGAAGGGGAGCAGACAGATTTGATCAAAGCACCATATTTTAAATTCATAGGTAAGCGAAGTGAGCTCATTACTGGCTCTCTTTTAGAGGAAAGTCTGAGAACTATTGCTGTTCTCAAAATTTGGCCAAGAGCCTACTATTGACTCTTGGATAGTCGATTATCCTGGTAGAGCTACTACCGCTCTACACATGGTTGGGGTGAGTCGGTATGGGTTTTTTGGGTGGGCTTAAAGACACGATTTATTGGAGCACCGGAGAATCTTCGTTATATGAATTTGATCAGAAAATTAGAGCAAGCAAGGATTTCAGAAATAAATACTATTAATCTCTCTCAGAATAACTTGTGTATCATTCACAATAAGAGCTTGATCCTAAGACCTCACCTTTTAAAAGCACGTTAATTCAAACTTGAGCAGCATTGTTTTGATTTATGTTATTTACAGCTCTGTTAAGATCGTATCCTACTTAGCCGCAGCCGAACCGTAATTTATGTATCTGCGAGGCAGGTATCTGGCTCCCGTTAGGTACTCTTGTGAAGTGTCGTGCGGATTGTGATCAGTCGGGAGCTGGGAGCAAATTTGAATATAAAGTTTGTAGTAGATTTGGCTGGCGCTCGATAGGCATTGTAAGCTGGATATTTATTGATTAACATTATTCTCTTGTGTCATTCAGAGGATATATGAGTTCTTATTCTTTCTCTGAGCCAAATCCAGAGAAGTTGTGCTCCCAGAAGAGAGATTTGTCTGGGGACGTCATCCGCTGATATTACGAGGTCGAAGTTTGAACTCTTTTAAGGCCGCACGTAACCATATACACGACACACTGTTGGATTTGCCATTGTCTCGAAAGGTGGCGAAAATTATCACTATGACTCTAAAACGTCAAGAATCGCTTAGTATTCTCCATTTGTACCCCTCCTAAATCTCAGTAACTACAAGTTCGACAGAAATAAACGATAAACCGCAGGATTCTTCCTGTTCTCAAACCATCGAATAATCTAGCACATAAGTTCTAAAGCTTGAAGGTCTTTTCCAAGCGCTTGGTATTCTCCACCTCCATGTTTCTTTCCTTCCTAGATCCCAGTAACTGAAAGTTACACAGAAATAAACCATACACCGTTTGATTCGTAATGTTCTGAAAATGTGGGATAATCTATACCTTTGATCCTCAAACTGGCAGGTTCTTTCCAGTCGCTTAGTATTCTCCATTTGTGCCCCTTTTAGATGTCACCTAGATGTCAATAACTACAAGTTCGACAGAAATTATTTATACAACGTTAGATTTATCACTGCGTGAAACATTTTTTTTTATTTGTCTACCCACCTTCCACCTTTGACTCTGTGCATTCTTTGCACAAAATGGTATGTGCACTTCGAATGGCGTGCGGCACGAAAAGTTGTTCGTTTTTCCAATTTTCGACAGGCAGTAACTAGTATTTTTCGGATTGTCGGTGTTCCGACAGTGCGAGAGGCTCCTTGATTCCTTAGTTTTGACTTTGAGTGGTGCGGGACGGACTTTGGACCAGGCGTCCAGAATGTTCACCTGGTCTTCGTTCTTAATTTTTGAATTTTCTTGGAGGAATACCCCACAGTTATCTTTTATTTGCTATTTTATACAAAATCATTTAACATATAGAACAACACCGACACATACAAGGACAGCACAACATAGACGTTGACTCAAGATGGCTTCAATTATTTTTCTGCAATGATGAGAAAAAAAGGGGAAAGAAAC
The DNA here is from genome assembly GCA_022664845.1 of Lepisma saccharinum. Taxonomy (NCBI): domain Eukaryota; kingdom Metazoa; phylum Arthropoda; class Insecta; order Zygentoma; family Lepismatidae; genus Lepisma; species Lepisma saccharinum. Next base: position 15,033 of record JAGDQP010021360.1, read on the forward strand.
TGGACTACAACGTAAGTACTTTGGTTTTTTCTTACAAAGTTTCTGCTGGTCCGTTCTGTTTTTCCATTGGCTATTCCCTTCCTTCTTCTCCTGTGCAGTTGATCTTGTTCCTCAAGTCACTTTCACATCATACACACAACACTTAATGGCTAATATGCTTAATAAAGCTTGTGTCCCGGATTCCACATCATTCACATTTAGTCTCTATTTTTTCTGTTCTTGGTTTTGTTTCTATTTTATTTGGCTTCCCGTCACCACTCACACGCACGCACACTACAACTTGAGTGTCTCTTGCTGCAGGTTTCCTGGAGCAAGGCACCCACCAGAACATAGCTTGTTTCCAGCGGTCACACACAGGCTCACTTCTACTCATATTAACTAATTTTATTTAGTTTAGCTTGATTTTATGCACTATTATTGGTTTAGTTTCTCTTCCTTTTTAGATGGAGTTTAGTTATTACTTAGTTTATTTTTAGTTTGCGTAGTTTATGTTATTCAGTTTCGAATTGTTCGAGTTACCCGATTGTTCCACCTACCTACGATGTTCGCGCTCGTCGAACCGGCCGCGCACACGCCTCGCTCTTGAGGTCCGCGTCACGTTTCCCTCCATGCAGTATCAGCTCCCTAATCTGTTTTCTATTGGTCGACACTGGTCCTCGCGCGCCCGGTCTCGGTGGCCCCCGGATCTGGCATTCTTGCCAGAAACGCTGCCATGCATTAGTTAGTATTTCCTGCAAATCCTACTTGGTGTCCGCAGGAACATGTAGTATCCTAGTGACTCTTTCGTTATTTTTCTTTTAATGCAATACATAGCACCCAGCTTTTTACTTGCAGGTTCATTGGCAGGGTTCCAGTAGCCACCTGTAGTGCCTCCACCGATGTAGGTCTGTATGCCCTTGTGAGTCTTATTAGAAGATACCTTTGAGCGCTGTTTATTGTTTGACTTTGTCTAACATCATCCATCATGTGACTCCAGACACTGGCGGCATATCCGACTAAAGATCTCATGATGACGTCATGATACAACTTAACAATTTTAATCTGTGTTCTTAGTTCTTTTGTCGCAATGTTTACTAGTTTATATGCTATTTTAATTGCTTTACTTGATATCAGTTCAGTGTGTTTTCTGAGGTTTAACCTTTCGTCAAGTGTTAGTCCTAAATATTTAAGAGTTTGTACTCTCTTAATTGTTTTGTTATTGATTTTGATTTTCTTGCATTCATTCTCTGCTGATTGTGAGACTGTTAGTTTATTATTACTTCACCATGATGCAATTTCTCTTGTAATTCCGTTAGGTTTCCATTCTATCTCTGATGTATTATTTCCTTTTATCACCGCCAGGTCGTCCACAAACCCTACCACCCGTTCTACCTCTTCCAGTTTATTAAGCATCTCCAGACATGCCTGGAAGGTCAGGTCCTAGAAGAACGGCCCCAGAAATGACCCCTGAGGGCATCCTATTATCGGTCTTTTGTCCACAACTCCATCGACCGTATTCACTTCTATTCTTCTATTACAAAAATAGTTTTAATTACTTTCCAAATTTTTGTATGGATCTTTAGATTTATTATCTCTCTCATTAGAGCTGGCCACCACAGATTGCCGAACGACCCCGTTATGTCAAGGAATATTCCTATAGTATATTTACATTCTTCATTGTTAAGTTGCTAAATTTTGTTACAGAGCTCGTTGATAGCGTCTTCAGTAGTTTTATTTTTTTCCTAAAGTCAAATTGTAGGTTGCATTCATTAAGATTAGCCCTTTTATTATTTGTCTTGCCTTCAGTTACTTTTTGGAACATTTTGCTTACGAGATTAAGCAAACAGATAGGTCTATATGACTTAGGGTTTGTTCTATCCTTATCCTCGCCTTTCAGGAGTGTAACCAGCTTTGCGTTCTTCCATGAGTTGGGGAAGATGCCTTGTTTCAAGCATTCGCAAAAAAGCTTTGCAAGATATGGCGTCCAGATATCTTTGTTTTCTTTATAAATTTCGTTCTTTATATCGTCTAGGCCTGAGGCCTTCCCACTTTTATGACTTCTTATAGTTTGTTCAACATCCCAGTTTGTGATAATGAGCTCTTCGTTGCTTTCTTCCTCTTGCTTGGGGTTGTAGATCTTAAAAGCTTATCTCGTGAGTGTATTCTGCTCAATATCCTCATTTTCTAAATCATCAGGGAACAATTTTGCAAGAAGTAACTCTGTGGTATATTGTCCATTATCGTTTTTCAGTCTTTAAGGTCCCGTTCGTCTTTATTTTGCTCATCACAATCTTGTATGGTGTTCCCCATGGGTACAGACTAAGATTATTTTCTACGAATTTGTTCCAGGTTCTTTTTTTTATATTCACGTAGCTCTTTCTCGAATTGTTGTTTAATTTCCCTATACTTGTTTAGCTTGTTTCTCTCAACTCGTGGTTTCCAGCAGCTCTGTAACGTCTTCTGGCTGCTTTTGTTTTTCTTTTTAGCTTATCTAATTCCGCTGTCCAATGCATTTTCTTCTTTTTAGCTTCATATTTTTTATTTGGGATGGCTTCTTCGATAGCTTTATTTCTGGCCAGCTCTAATTCCTCCGTCAAATTATCAATTTCTGCCAATCTGTGTGGTAAGTTTAGAGTTTAGTTTGTTATTACATTTTTTCAGTTTATTTTTTACGTTATATTTAAATTCTGTTTTGTCTTCTTGGTCCTCTTCGTCATCTTGTTGTTTTAGATTTATGTTAAATCCGATGGCGTTATGGGCACTCGTTGTTGCATTTCTCACGACTCTCCAATCCGTTAAGTTATTGTATACATTTCCTTTGGACGTTGTTACATCAATATTCGACCCCGCCCCGGCCCTGCTCCGAAATGTCGGAGGTTGTCCTCTATTATGGAAGTTTAAGTTAAACTGTTGGATCAGCTCTTCGAACATTTCTCCGTTACCGTTAGATCCAGGGCAGTGTCACAGCGGGGACTTTGCATTTAAATCTCCCGAAATCAATATACCCCTATTATTAAAAGCATTATTCTCCAATCTCATTACAAACATCTCGGTTGGTCGAGAGAACTTATTAATCACTAACAGCTTTATCTTTTTAGTTGTTATCTCTCGACACTGGACATGCATTTGTTATCTCTCGACACTGAATATTGGGAATGCACTAGAGTTTCTATGTTCTTATTGAATATCAGCGTTGCAACCATAGGCTCTTCTTCCGTCGGCAGCACCGCCACGACATCGACCGGAAATCCCCGCAGTCTTTCTTTATTGGTAGGGAATTCCGGGAGAGTCGCCGCATACGGGAAAGACTATGCACCCCCTAGTTTTGGTAATTGTCAACAGAGTGCAGTAATATGCGAAACGCACTTGACGTTAACCAGCGACGTGAACTACGGCACCACTTCACGAAAATTAACGAAGTCAGCCGAGTGAGTATCGTCTGCATGCCGAAGGATGACCACGGAACAAAATACGTCGCTGGTTAACGTCAAGTCACTCTCCTTGCGTCGGAGCGGCATTTTTTTTAAATGTTATTTAAATGAAACAGAATCCTATACCCTATGATATTTAATTATACAGTATTTTGATAATACATTTGAAATGAACCAATTCTGAATACCACCGGCATTTTTTTAACCTCTTAGGTATGAAGAAACTGCTGTCTGGGTTTATTTTTCTGGTTAACTGCTTGGCGGGCTGAGGGCTCCTTTTCCTATATTCTAGCGGGAGAATAGTAGTTCGTTTTCCTATATTCTAGCGGGAAAACAGTATTCCCATAAAGCTTCCAAATTACTTTCGAAATCCACGACAGCGAAGAGAAACATAGAGAAACAGAGAAAACTCTTTTCGACCAAGAAGAAGAAAGTTACGCATAAGCAAGGGATTACAAAACCAAGTTCAAGTGAAGTACAGGATATTGCAGTATCCTTACTGTTACACCATGAGTGAAACAAGTGAACCGGGGATAGACTACATTGCAATGTCATGCTCTTTTGGTGCGTGCGTGTGTGTGTGTGTTTTGCTTGAAACTTGCGTTTTAAAACTGAAGCCGAAAGGTGATGTATATATATTTTATGGAGTGTTTCCTTTGGAACTTGCGTTTTAAAAGTTTTATTTAAAATATGATGTTATGTATAATAATTCATCTGGAAACTCGTTAAAAAAAAAAGAAGAGAGAGAGAGGAAACTTCAGTTGAAATGTGATGTGTATATTTGGAGTATTTCGCATGATCGAACTTCACTACTTTTTTTTAACTCGCTTCCTCCCACTTATCTGTATCTCATCTGGGAATTCAACGCAGCCTACGTTATAACCTCAACACATGGATTCCTCGGTATAAATAAGGTAAGTGTTTTTCATTTCAAATAAATATAAACTTTAAAAATGTTGTTGTTTTTCCGTAAACATTTGCGCGTTAAGAGCCCTCACTTCTTTTCGAGGATGTCAGATTTGAGTGTCCTGGGAGCGGGGAGAAGGGTAGTGTAGGTGTGGCCACTCGTCTATCAGTCGAATTCGTCCTGTAGTGTTTCCACTTTGCATTAAATATCGTTATCGGTACTTACACATTTTCCTTTTGTTTTGTCATTTGTTAGGAAAGTTCTACCACACACTCATAGGTGACGTATTCACACAAAAGATACTATAAATTTCTTACTGTCCTTCTTCCACAAGTCACACAGAACGTTAACTTTCTCATCGAATTATTTTTTTCCCCTTAGATAATTCTCTCATATCAGATATGGCAACCTTGAAATTCCGCCCAAAATAGTTCTCATCAATAAAGCGTGTAAACTTCGGTTATAAGTTATTTTGTTTAAAACTTTTCCTGCTTGAAAACAATAATAGTGAACTTAGCTTTCAGACATCCCTACAGACGTTGATTCAGTATAAACGATGAATCCTATACTTCTGGGACTGTTTTACTGCAATACTTCCGCGATGCTTGAATGGCAAATGGAGTTGCATTGCAGTCGACTTTGGAACGCTGGAACGTCGTAGCCACTCTGCAACTGCACACAAGGGAATATAGTAACCTTGACACAACACACACACACAACATGTAAACATAGGTTCGTCTCTGAAACGCGCGCGCAAACTTTTGAGACTTGACAGACAGATTGTAAAATTATCCCCGCACTCCACAGTGCATTGGCTCGGTTTCCAGCTGTGGAGGAGACCCTTCAGTTTGTCAATTCGGTGTTTAATTATTACTTTTATTAATTAAAATTATTTTTACTACGCTTATCGGAGGAAAGTACTAATGACAACTGTTACATACAATTTAATCTATGTAACAAAAAAGAGCACAATGATATCTCATATGATAAGAGAATTAGAGCTAAAATATTACCATGGTTTTAAATGGCAATAGCGAGCTTGGACAGAATGCAATAACTCCTCTTAATTTGTTCCGTGGTCATCCTTCGGCATGCAGACGATACTCACTCGGCTGACTTCGTTAATTTTCGTGAAGTGGTGCCGTAGTTCACGTCGCTGGTTAACGTCAAGTGCGAAACGCAGGAGTGAAATAGACGCGAGAGGAAAAGCGAAGTGGTCGTATGCGTGTGTGCTTCTTTTTACACATTGTACAACGCATTAACTGAGATAAGTCTGACATTTTCCTTCATATTTTTTTTCATCCTACAGTAAATTCGTATTTGAAGGTTAAGTACTATTATTATCATGAGTTTTTGCAGTTTGCATGGTCTTTTCAAAAGAAGTTTAGCCATCTTGGTTCTCAAGGTCAATGTCTTACGAGGTGCGGCGTCTCATCGAAAGCATACGGGATAGATGCCGCCATGAAATTCGGTACACATGCCGCACTTTTCTGATAAGGTCTATGAATTTAGGTCTATGATTTGAGATGAATTATGAAACATTGTTAGTGAAGCTATAAATATGTTATGGTGTCAATGAAAACTAAATACGCTTGTTTATGCGTTTGTTATTTTCTCCCTGTTTAATTAGTTGTTGTTATTTTAAACAATAACTATGAAAATAGTAAAAATACATTTTCAACTTTATATTTATGTTAGGCCTAATTGAAAATGCCCATTTGTTACAAAAGAAAAGCAGGGGACAGTGAGACCCAGAACCCAGAGAGGTTAAAAAAAGCAATTACGAGGATATTTCGTAGTCTAAGTTCATTGATTTCTTTTTGCCTTTCGTTTTGTTGGCCTATTTTCGAATTCCACTGAAACTGGTCTAAACTTGGCCTATAGCTACTGTCTTATTTTCCAACTTGTATTTTCCAGTTGAAACAGATGCTGAACATAGTCCATGATTTTTTAACTTTTACATCTCCCTTACACTGTAACATTGTAGGTACTCTACAGTAGACATTATACAAGCAATAAAACAAATATAAAGTAGGCCAGCATAGCTTAATTTCCTCCCAACTTCCATATTGGGATAGGTTGTTTGCAGAAGGCAATTGGAACATCAGTCTGGGTAGAGAAATCATATATAGTCTGGTTTTGTGATATGCGGCGTATCACACTTATAGATGCGGCATGACACCCATAGCATACGAGATAGACAACGCGATGTAACGTTTCACAAGAAAATTCAAACATCTAAGTGATGGGTGATTAGACTATAACTTTTGGTGTGCTTGCCAGGGACATGACTGGTCATCATATTAATTAGGTATTTTTATTTTAAGTACATCATAGGACTTAGAATAATCATTAAAAAAAATGTGCGCAATGTCACCCTGATTTACCCTGTATGGCTCCTGCAGGCATGCGAATTCTACGTTCTCCTCTTTACGTAGATGTCTCAACTCAGTGCATGCCAGTTTGAATATATCCATGTTGAGCTAGATTATATTAATCATGATTTATGGTTGTCTAGTGTAGGCGTAGTACGCCGGAAAACTTTCTGCTGGATTGAAGGCTATCGGGTCATTTGCCATGACAAAATATTGATAGACGCTATTCAGTTGGAAGGGCTCGTTTCTTCTACCAAAAACCCTATCCACCAATTCGAGCAGGTCGCCTGGGTCCGATGAAATCCCCTCTGACTTTAATTTTATCTAGCTCTTCGATTATCGGGAAGGTGATGCTTTTCCCTTGTACGTGTACGTTCCTTATGATGACTCTCAATGCAGCCGTAAGGGTGTTGGTCTTCTCAAGTCTCGACAGGTTAAAGTCCACGTGCAAGACGCTGTATAGAGTTTTGGAATCGAATGATTTTTTCTTCGTTTCAGCTCTCCCTCCCCGAGTCATACATACTTTGAGTAGTAACCATTCCGTCCATTATTTCGTTCTTCGGTATTTCTACGGCTACAGGATCGCTTCTATACTCCTTTGCTTCACCTCATCTTTTGTACAACCTCGGGATACAGGATTTCTAGCTCTCCTTTTTCTTCCTGTACGTCCTTTCCTCCTCGGATGTAGTATCCTTGTCCAGTCTGCTTCCTTGTGATTCGTCGTCCGAGTCCGCTTCCTGTTCTTCTTTTCCCTCTGGTCTACCCTCATTTCTATTTTCTTCTGTATTTCCCTTGTTTATTTGATTTTGTTCTCGAATCCGATGTTTTGGATTTTGTCTTCCCACCTCTTCATAATTTTTGAAACTTTCTTTGGGGTAGCTTTCCAAGGGCCCATTCCAATGGCCGGGATTGTGATCTTCTTTCGTTTTGTTCCTTCCATCGTTGACAGCAGATCCATAAGAAGATCCAGGTAACTACAGGTAACTACAAGTCCGACAAAGATGAGCTATACACCGTTAGATTTGTCATGATCTCAAACTATCGGATTATCTGGCACATAAACTCTAAAACGAGAGGCCCTTTCTAATCGTTTAATATTCTTTATCTGTATGTTGCTTTGTCCTTCCTAGATCTCATTAACTAAAAGTTACAGAGATAAACCAAACACCGTTAGATTCGTAATGGTCTGAAACCGTGGATACCTTGATCCTAAATCTGGCAGGTTCTTTCCAGTCGCTTAGTATTCTCCATTTGTGCCCCTCCTAGATATCTAACTACAAGTTCAACAGAAACGATTTATACAACGTTAGATTTATCATTGCCTGAAATAGTGAGTAAATCTATCAGTTTTACTCTAAACCTGGCATGTTCTTTTGAATTGCTAAATATTCTTCATCTGTATGTTTCTTTGTCGCCTCCTAGATCTCAGTAACTAAAAGTTACATAGAAATGAACGATACAACGTTGGATTTGCCATAGTCTGAAACGGTGGATAAAATTACCAGTTGACTTTAAAGCTGGCAGATCCTTTTGAATCGCTTAGTATTCTCTATTTGTACCCCTCCTAGATCTCAGCAACTACAAATCCCACAGAAATGAACGATATACCGTTGGATTCGTCATGATCTCAAACCATTGAATAACTTCTTACATAAACTGTAAAGCTACATGTCCATTTCAATCACTTAGTATTCTCCATCTGTATGTTTCTTTCCCCCCCCCCCCCCCCTAGATCTCAGTAACTACAAGCTACACATATATAAACCATACACCGTTACATACGTAATGGTCTGAAACTGTGGAATTATATATAACTTTGATCCTAAAATTGACAGATCCTTTCCTGTAGGTTAGTATTCTCCGTTTGTGCCCCTCCTAGATCTCAGTAACTATAAGTCCGTCAGATACCGTTGGGTTCGTGATGCTCTGAAACGGTGGGGAAAGCTATGAATGTGACTCTAAAACTGGAAGGCCCTTTCCAATCGCTTAGTGTTCTCCTTTTCTGCCCATACTAGATCTCAGGAGCCATGAGTTTAACAAACAAATGCCATAAACCGTTGGATTTGTCATGTACACCGGTGGGAAATTGTATGGCTATGACTCTAAAACTGGCAGGCCCAAGAATTCGCTTAGTAATCTCCATTTGTTCCCATGACTGACTCTTTCTTTGGGATACGTTATAAGGTAATTTGAATTTATGCGGGGGCGCTTTGGTTTTGTACATAATAAAACTATTACTTAGCGTGGTATTATTATTATTATTATTACGAGGCATCGTTTGTTTAATAATTACTGGATCGATTCGATTCCTAGCCAGGAAACGTAACATATTTCTCATAAGTTGACAAGCAGATTTCATTAAATTGAGGACCTGTCAGTAATCACGTCATACAGGCCCAAGAAATAAGAAAGAATAAAAACGGGGATGGCTTCGTTATGTCTGATTCTGATATATGTCTTTTCTGAGTTCATGCAGGCCTCCACACGGACAGTAGAATAATTCCTTGGTGGCATCATTGACTTCCTCTCTTCGCAAAGAAATATGACAGATAAATGGCTAAATCCTGATATTTCTGATCTGAAATTCATTTATAAAGGCATGTCCGTATGATGTGATTCAGTTTTGAATCTTGGATTTCATATTCCAATGCGGATTCATATTTTAGTACTGCGTTCGGGTATCGGATTTGGATTTGAACTGCAAATATCGATCGAACGAATTGTCTTGAACGAACTGGTGAGTTCTAAGTATACTACTGTTTTTGGTAAAGTGGGCTCCAAACCACTTCGTACAATGGACCCCGGAAGAATTGAACTCCTGACTACGCGCATATCTCACTGCTTTTAACTGCTCTAAACTAAGATGCAATATATTTCATAGTAAATATTATTTTCTTGATCATAAAATATTTACAGCTACAAATAATCATTATTAAAAAAATAAACTAAAACGATATGACTCTTGCCCATAGATGGGTCCCTCAGGGATGTGAATTTTGTTTGTTAAGCGAAAACGTTGCTGGAAATGTCCACAAAATTTTCTACAGATATGTTGTTTGCTATAAATATTCTATGCAGTTCATTCTGTTTACTAAATAGTAAAGTATTTACTATTCTTCTAACTATACATTTATTAATGTGACATCTGCTATGATTATCATGGTTATTTTTTCATACAAATTCCTTAAGAGAACGATCATAAATACTGGTGTGGGAAGGGTGTTTCAAAACAAGTTGTAGTAACATATGGTACAAATACATTTATGGTCACTAACTTCATGTTTAATTGCTTTCGAAAAATTCGCACCAAAAGAGAGATCGATTGCCATTACTTTTACACTTTTCTCCATTGAAGGTTATCGTTTTTGTATTACTTGCTTCTGCAAGTTCATAATTAATTGCTTTAAAAGTATCCCCATTTGAGAGATAAGTAACTTTCACGTATCTAATTGGTTTACGTAACGAATTCCAACCCGGGAAGGGCGTAAGCCATAGTGCTGTTACCACCCATACATTAATTTTATCTTAACAAATTCCAAATAAAGCTTCAAAGCACTCGTGGTGAAAGTGGTAAAATCCCGAACTTCGAACCGGTGATAGGTAAGCGAGTTCGTACCCTGCGGCCGACTATCCCTGAGGCTTTGCAGTGTTTCTCAAACCTTTTCCAGGTGAATACTGGAATGATCTAAACTAAGACCTTGCCGTTACATTCCCCATTTGCTTCTATACCCTATTCAGGTCTGAGCCAAAGATACCTAAAGGCCATAATAAATTCAAATTCTCAGTAGAATTCGTATGTAACTTTCTAAGCTATTAACAACAACAAAGTGAAAGATACGGAAAGAAATAAACCCTGGCATTATTTAAGGTACTATTTGCCTGTTGTAACTGAAAGATACCTTGCAAATCCTCAGTCATGGGCGGCCACTGGGCGAGAACTCGCGACCTTTCGAATATTAAATGATGTCTCTATCGATTCAGGTACGAACACAAGCAAGCAGTAGTAAGGCCATTGTACAAGTGTCCTGAATAGAAGAACATTAATGACAATAATATTAATAAATATTCTAATTTGAACAAGAAATAGACTCTATAAGTTTTTACATTGTTAATTCCTTTATTTAAGAATCTCGATAGATGGGAGGATAATTTCTAGATATTTTTCTGTTGAAGTTTTGTTTGACAACGAGCTCTGTCGGACGCTGACTGAGTTTTAATAAGAAGCAATAATAAAGTTATGTAAAAAAGAAAGAATTTAGTAGTGTGTCGTTTCCTGTGAATTTCTACTTTTATATTTAATTTTCTTCGTACGTGGAAGAATAAGTAAGTTTTCACATTTTTGTTCCATGTTTGCTGTACTGGCAATCCTTCATATACCGGTACATGACTGCATTTATTATTAATTGGAGAATCTACGTTCAACCATCTATCTACAATCTGTCATGCTGAAGTGCTTAAGTGGTCAAAAAGACCACCATGTGAGTCCGAAAAAGGAGAAATAGAAGATGAGAAAATAAATATTTTTTGTATTAAATACAGCAGTGTATTAAAACGACTTTTGTTCAGGATTTTCTACTTATTCTTGTGTATTTGCGTAGCATAACAAACTTATACTATGTAAAGTAGTTAGCAACTACAGTATTTCAAATTTATACATTGTTACACTTATTCACTATAACTATATTCACACTTACAATATGTATCGTATGTTAAACAATAAAAATTTGCTTCATACATACACAAAATGTAACCGAATTTACACTTTGAGCATGTAACAGCAGTTAACTAAATACTGTACTCGTTCCTGAATTGAAAAACAACCCAAGTCCATTGACATATATAAATATTTTTTTACCTTGATATTTCTGTTCCACGTGGTTGAAATTTTCAGGAGGGACATAAACGAACATAATTAATAAGACAAATCACAAAAACGTACTTTCAAACATATTATTGAATACTATCATGTTTTTTGTTCCTCCTGAAAAAAATACTCCGGTGGACTTGGGATGTTTTTCAATTCAAGTCTTCAATTATACACTGTAAAAAATAGAACACTTTTTTTACACTTTTTTGAACACCTTTGAGCACTTTCTGGAAACGACTTTAGCTCACTTTCGAACACTTTAATAGTGTCCAAACGTGAACCAAAGTGCTATGAAAGCGTCTCAAAGGTGTTCAAAAGTGTGAAAAACTGTCCAAATGTGTTCCATTAATAGTGCTACAAAACTGCTCAAAAGTGCATAAAAAGTGCCCTTATTTTAATGTGTTCTAAAAGTGCATTTTGGAAACGACTTTTGCCTACTTTCAGGACACTTTATTTACTTTCAAGCACTTTTGGAACATTTTAAAAGCACTTTCTCGACAGTTTCATACATAATATTAGGTGTCATTCAGATATTACGTCAGCTTATTTTTGGTCAATTTAGACCCCTTCCCCCTTAGTAAGCAACATTAACTGGATGTCCTATCTCTAATACTTAGACGCCCAGCAAAAGTAAACAAAGCTTGAACAACCTCGCCCCAGAATGCTTATGTAATACTTGAACGACTCCTGACAAAAAATGTATATGCTTCAAATACATATTTAACTTTGGCGCGTATTATCAAAATTAATCTTTGTTTTACTATAAATAACGAATTTTGATACTACTTAGTAGTTGTATTTGAAGCATATACATATTTTTGTGTCAGAAGTCGTTCAAATAATACTTCTGCTTTCTATGGCGAGATTCAAACTCTACTTATTTTGGGTGGGCTTCTATGCATTAGAGATAGGGCATCTACTTAATGTTGCTTACTAAGAGAGAGGGATCCAAATTCACCAAAAATGCGCTGACATAAAATCTGAACGACACCTAAAATATTTAGCTGCGGCGCATATCAAAATTTATTATATCCACTTTATTACTAAAAGCTTGCTTAGCAAAAAATTTAAATATTTTTTATCTATGGCTAAAATGTTGCGAATTGAAACCCCATTTACCCGTGTTAAAACGGCTTCGAATTCACCTATTATGATTTTAGCAAATGTTTCCACTGTTGATATAACGGATTTTTTATACTATACGCCGCAACTTTAACTTCAACCGGGAATCTTACGCAGGTAGTAAGTCGATATAGTTGGTAAAAAAATGTATTAAAAAACAACACTGGGTACAAGAAAAACAGGCTGTAGTATAGTTTTTGACCTGCAATTTGCGTGCCTTAGTTGGTCTGGGCTGGACATTCCGACTGACTCCTTTCCGAATATTTGTCAGAGACGAATGTCTGGATGGTATCTTCCTTCGAGGATTGTCATATGCTGCTAGTCTACAAATAAAACATAAGAACACATGCAAAAAGAAATAATCATCCACATCAATAAAAATATATTTTGATTTTCCTAAACTCAGAAAATTTTATTTCTATAATAGTTTAATAGTATATTGCAATACTCATTTAGTAAAAAATGTAGTAAAAAAAAAGAAACTAGTAATGATTTTTTTTGTAAAAAACATTAAACTTTTCTTTTAAAGTAAAAGAAAAAGAACTTAACAGTCAGAAATGAAAATTGTTCACATTAAACACATGTAACTGTTTGTGTAAGTTTTCAACTTAATCCTTTAAACACACGGAAACATCAATATGTACTTTTCTTGGTCCCACAATGAAGGCATAGGTGTGCCGTGTGCTGGATAGGGCTCGGCCCCTGCGAGCCCTTTCTTAAATTGTTTGGAGAATACCTCTGACTGAAGGCCAAGTGGAGTGCCTGTGACCAGGTGCAGCGTTCGTAATTGCCCTCTTCGACGCATCCTGGAACAATAGATAGTATGAATTTACTATAATAATACATGAACCACATGGATATATAAAAGTGACATTTTTTGTGAGGAAATTAACAAATCAAAAAGCAAATATAGCAAATGAGCAGTCGTCTCAGTAAATAGATAATTATGATAAAAGGAATTAAATTAGTGGTAACAGCATTCTGGCTTACGCCCGTCCCGATCAGTAGATAGAGCGGTAATTGTCTTCGCATTTAGAAGATTCGAAACCGGTGGCCAGCCATCCTGACCGGCCTTTTAGGGTTTGCTCTCAATCACACAAGCAAAATGTCGGGATTGTATCTTCAACAACGGCCCTGGTCGACGCCTTTCCACAGCCTTAGACGCCTGAAGTAAATAATAATAATAATAATAATAATAATAATAATAATAATAATAATAAACAATATACAGAACGGCTGTACCTCAGTCGGTAGAGCAATGCCTCAACAATCGGAAGTTTCTGAAATAGTCCCAGTGGTTTCTCATTCTGACTGAGATTTTGCCAGAATTTTACTTTAAGTATATCAGGCAAATGTCGGGATAGTACTTACTAACTACGCTCTGACTGATATTTTCACACATCCTCTTCTCTACCCTATCCGGGCCTGACCTTGGGAATAAAAAGTATTATAATAATACTAATAACCGGAAGGATATTTCAGCCTGAGCAAAAGTTGACTAAAGGTCTTAAAAACTAAAATCCAGTTCCGGAACAACATTTGATTGGCGAGCACATTTCTGTCTTTGTGGGCCATCCTTTACTTATTTATTCTCATGTTTTCCACGGTTTCCATCACAATCACCAGACAGATGACCTCTTTGAAACATTCTTAGCCTTTGGAATCCATATCCCAAAAGAATGTTTGGTGAGGATCGCAAGTAGCTCTAATTTCTGACAGACTTAGGACGTAGTTGCCACTTCAGTCCAGGATAGCACATTAAATTAATATCTTACCATACTCAAGTATTTAAATTTCTTTATTACCTTTAGGCAAATGTGGCTCAGACTGGATTGGGGAAGAGAGAGAGAGAGTAACGGAAGGTAATCGGCCAATTTCCGAGATACCATCTTGGCATTTTCCTGGTGTGACTAAAGAAAACCCTGGGAAATCTCAGGATGGGGGGCTGCTGGGATCGTTCCCAGAACTATAGGACTGCGCAATTAATCGATATATGGATAGGTCGATACTTTGAAGAATGGAAATATTGATGCCATAAATCAAAATATCGAATATGGATAAACAATTTTTCGAGTTGATCGATATTCGATTTCAAAAGATTCTTCGATTCGATCGATATTCGATTTCCAACAATTTTTCGATATGAATGATTTCCGATTGCCAACGAATCTTCGATATGAACGATGTATGATATCCACCTGTCTTTATTAAGGTTGAACTGCGCTTAGCGGACCTAGGATGGCTATTAACTTGACTACTTTACTTATCGGCCGTCCTCAGGCGAAAGAGGACGTAAACAAAAACATTCTTTAACCCGCACATATCAAGGACGAGTAGCAATGGATGAGCGACGAAATGATGATAGTCTAGGTTCTAAAAAAAAATATTTGAGCATTGAAGTAAAATTATTACTACGTAATTACTTTATTCTCTCTTTTCATTTTCTTTCGTTCGCACGTAATCCGAATTCTCGTTTTAAATATATACAGGGTGTTGCAAAATAACACTGACAAAACCACCTCACGAAATTCCTGACATTGAAATAAGTAAAACGTATAGACCATCCAGGAGGCAAAAATTTCAATGCCATAGGCTGACGAAAGTGTGAGAAAATGAACTTTATAGAGCTTATTATTTCCAATATCGTTAACAGTAGAACTGAGGCAACGTAAGACCTGAGAGCCGCTCTATCCAAAAATGTATATTCTAAAATTAAGCAGTGCTCCTTCTTCATATGCTTTTGTATAGACAATAACATGCCATACAAAGTAAGTGCATATAGTACAAAAATACCGTATAAGAAGCTTGTAGCCATACTACACCTATGTCGTAAATCAAGGCATCCACCACGGAACGGCCATAGTTCAGTTGGTAGAACATTGGCTTAGCAATCGGAAGGTTCTGCCAACAAACCAAGCGGCCGGCCATCCTAACTTGAGGTTTTTACAGGATTAAAAAAAAGAACTATTTTTTTATGGGCCTGTCTAGTAACTGTGTACTTTGGCCCATCACGATTAGCCTTTAACAATTAAAATCCACGCCTATAACCCTGCCGGAACTCTCTCCCGGGACCTTCGAGGGTTTTTTGTCATAGCAGTCGAATGCTGGGATCGTACCTACAAACTAGGCCCTGGCGATTACCTTGCCATATCTTCTTCCCTACCCTATCACGGACTGAGCCTGGGATACCTGAAGATGATAAACTACTGTAATTAAATTCAAGGGATCTAAAACCAAATTTCAAAAATCAATCCCCCACCCTTACTTACTGCTATAGATACACCCTGTATAATAGGGTGAAGTTAATGTCATAATATATTACGAATGCCTGGGTGGTATCTTCACATTAGGTCCTGATCGATTCCTTTTCCCTCCCTATCTTACCCTGTGTCTTAGATGCCTAAAGGTCATAAATAAAATTCAAATTCAATATATGTATTAGGAGCAGAAAGAACTCGATAAAACATACAAAGCTTTTAATAAATGCTGTCGAGAAAAGTTTTTAACTTTCCGGATGAGCATAATTCGGACAACCGGGGCCTCATTTTCTATTGGGTTTTCTAACAGGAGTCTCCTTTCCAATTATTTAAAAATGTGATAAACACAGGGGCGGATCCAGGTTGAATATTTGGGGGGAGTAGTCGTTCGAGCTCGAAACAAGGTAACACTGTATTGAAAAAAAAATCTTTCGAATATTACTTCCTTCTTTATCTTCCTATTTTCAATTGTACTTGCTTGTAAAATGCACAACTCATCTACTATGTCAAATTACAATTTTTTGAATAACTTAATATTTTAACAAATGCAATACAAACACGCTTGATTCACAAATAAAAGTATAATGTGATTGTTAAGGCTTGATTAGTTCGTATGACAGATTTAGTGATTGTAAACACAAAATAAACAGCCTTGAATAAACAAAGGAAATGAATAAATAATTTTCCTTCTTGAAAGACAAAGACAATTTGGTACCCACCCCCACCTGTCCAATCTCGATCCTTAACACTGTTCGACAACTCCTACATGAAAACCATTAGGTCTATTTGCTTTCTGCACCTATCAAATTGTCATTTCTAATACAGAAATAATATTAACAAACAAAAACTTGCAGACAGATAGGGTTTATAGCTTATCGTGTGCCAGTTATTAA
>JAGDQP010021361.1:0-17482 GCA_022664845.1 Lepisma saccharinum
TATTGTAAAAGGAGAAGAGGTATTGTTGAGAAGTTTTTGATTGGTAAGTAATAAGGTTCTATTAAACTTCTGGAGGAATGCTGATCTAATTAAGAAACCTGGGATGTTCTTCTAAAGTTACTTCATTAAAATTATATTCCGGGAAGATATTAACTGTTTCTAGGAAGATATTAACAATGTAATTAAAACACTATCAAATAAAGATGGATCTTAGACAATGTACTTTTCGAGTATGCAAGCATATTAGTTTACAATGAATTTGTGTTACAATACACTTTGTTTAATGTTATGTAAATTAAATTTAGAGGACTTTCAAGTAAACTGTGTTTAACTCATTTCATGCTACACAGCGTCCATTCTCTCTTTCATTAGCGTTATGCATACCTGGAATTTCTTAGCCTTCTAGTGGCTTTCGTGTAAGAGTAAAGTAATACAACGAAAATTAATTACTTCAAACAAAAATTTATACTAACTCTTACTACCTATACGAGTTACAAGAACAAGGAGAAGCAAAATTAATTTCTTGAAACCCTAATTAAAAGACGTGGGCACCCAAACGTAATCTCATACGGTTTGTTTTCAACATATTGTCATGGTTCCTTTTGAGCGTCACTTCGTAAAGATCTCATAACGTTCAAATTACTAACACCTAAGTCGTGAGAGATAAAATTCTATATGAAAATGGCTTTTCTAACTAATTTCGGGACGCTAATTATTGTGGCGATAGTTACATATTTCGAAAATGCGTTGTTTACAGCTACTTTGTCATGCCGACCCTGAAATGATAGAAATATGTAGGTTGTTATTTGGGGCGTTACTATGCATTCCACCGTATTGATATGATATGTGTCTGATTTGAAAGTTGTACGCTTTGTCTCCTTGATATCAGTTTTGTGGAAAATCCTGGGAACAATTATGAAAATATAAAGATATTGACGTAAAAATTTTGGTAACAGCTGGCAACACTGAGGCTGCTTGTTGGGGGAATGATAAAATCTAGCTCAAGTTTAAAATCAAGCTTATAATGCAAGGTTTATGTTAGTAACGATACTTGAGAAAATGAGGAATATACGGATTCTGCCAGTGTACCGCATAGGGATTGACACCCCTAAATTCTCGAGCACAAACAGCCAACTTCAAACTTTTATTGTTAAAAGTCGATAGAAACCCTAAAAACCACTGCTGATATCTCATCAATTTTGTTTCACACCTCCCAAATTAAATATCCTGTCAGAATCTCTAAAGAAAAATAAGCTGAGAAACACAAAATGACAGAATAAATTAATAATAAAAGAAGTAAGGACTCCTCCTCCCAGTTCCTAAGTGCTTCAAGGTTCCTTCTCAATTACAACAGAAAATGATCATATTAATACTGTCCTTTACAACTGTATAGAAAACACCATTATTAATAATCGAGTAGATTGATCACGGCGAAAAAAAATCTCTGGCAAGACTGCTATGTCCAGATCACCCTTCTGCAACAACATCATCACAAATAAATGGCCAGATAGGAATTTTGGATTTGAATTTAATTTTCGGCATTTAGGCAGCTTTGGCACAGGCCAGCTGGATGATGATGAGAGAATTAGTGGAATCAAGAAAGTAGGAGGAAACGGGAGTACCTCGAGAAAAAAAAAACACACGCACGATGTTTGTCCACCACAAAGTCCACACGGAACAAGTAAGGATCTGATAAGAGCTGACACACCTACGTGAATGTGTGTACTAAGACATATAAATTGAAAGACTATATGTGCTATAATATTGTGTTTCAAAGCATATTAGTCATGCAGTAAATTAAGTTACTTATTTCAAATCATTACATAACAATCTTACGTTCCTTTCTACTATATTTTCACTCGATTGCATAACTTGATATACTCAGTCTTCTATTTGTGGAAGTATCTTAAAAAAAAAGGACGCAACACGCCCTTGGACATTGAACTAATTGCAACAAATTATTACAAATGTAATCAATGGTATAGACCACAATGTACTCCAACGAACGGCCAGAAAATAGAACGACATGTCCAGCTGAGCCTTAAAAAAAGACTCAAATGATCAGAACAGAATATTCGGAAATTCGCTGACCAGAATCCTGGCGTTAAAAAATTGTAAAGAAATTGCTCATTGGCCACATCGATACCTGAGGATTTTATTGTCGTATCTTCATAGCAGTGGCGGTTCGTAACACAAATAATAGGTGAATTACTACCCAAATCCATCAACATGTTCTTACTATCCTTGTTGATTAATATTTATCGCGGATTTTCTGGACATAGGACTTGGTAAAAATGCAATATTAGAAAATGCTGACTGACTTTCTGGCCCGATTAATACTCATTAATGCCTATTTAGTTAATACATATCAAAATAATAAGTGAAGTGGAACTTCACCAACTTCACGTGATGAGCCGCCACTGTTTCATAACAATTACTATGTAGATACGACAATATAATCATCAGACATTCAGATACTGATCCACGAGCGACTCTTATTTTTTTTCATTTAAAACATCTCTTTAACACGAAGGGATGTCCTGTAACTAGATGTATTCTGAAGCTAGTATTTATTAAAAATAACCACAAAAATAAATAATCTGCTCTCCAAAAATACTTAAAAGGAAATGATTAAATCAATAGGGAAGACAACTTGCTATTGAATATATGACCTTTTTGAGAAGATACAAAATTAATATAGGTTCATAAATCTAACTGGAATTCCCTTTGTTATTATCGTGATATCTTACGAAAGGTCTAAGATATTTAATACAACATATTTAAGAAAAAACATCTTAGCTGGAGGAACTCTTATGGATACTTCCAGTGTACAAAATCTCTGTCAACCCAGCGGTACTTTAACAAACTACGTGAATACTTCACGGAAAAGACAACATTCTATCTTGTCCGTAACTTTATCCGATCTCTTTTCGATTACTGTGATGTAGCCTACGGACCTGGCTCAACCCTGGTCCATATATACAAACTCCTGCGCAACGTTTAACGTTGGATTTCATATATTGGAACATATTCTACAAAAATAATTGGATACTGAAAATATGCTTACTGTGTTAAGGAGAGGAAACTTCCATTATTATTGTTTAATATTCAAATTTTGTAAAAATAAAACTCCCCTCTACTTAGTAAATAAAAATAACCCTCGAAGAACTGTTCATCACTACTCAACACGTAATAGTAATGCGCTTAATGTTTCAGATTCTGCAAAACAGCTGCTAACTCCCTCACAATCAATATTACAAACACTACCACCTGCAGTGCGTTCAAAGATGTGGTCAAACCTTCCCTCTATTTGAAGCAATTACTAAGTTCAAACTTTTATGACCCAATCTGACATTGTCACTCATTAGTATTGTGTAACTAGAATGATATACATATAGACCTATATTTGGAATATTTTTCCCTCTTCGTGTATATGTAAACTTTTGTCAAAAATATTGCGTGTACGTGTGTGCGTGTGTGTTTGTGTCTGCGACGTGCATTTAGTATATAGGTATGTACCATTATTATTATTGTGCATTATTTTTTTCTTTTATTCTAGTATTGTTATTTTACTTTAATTTTGATAAGGTTTAGTTGGCAGAACAGCCATAGGCTGAACCTCGTCCGCTTCAATAAAGACAATTTCAATTCAATTCAATTATTCTTTACCTTCTTGAACGATTTCTAATGTGCATTTTATTTTTCAAAAATTTTTCTAGGCGAGTTAAAAAAAATAATTGCGGAAAATGATTATTTCTTGAAATAACGTTTGAAGATGAACTACGCAGCTATTACGTGTGATTTGGGTTGCCCAAC
Source organism: Lepisma saccharinum (assembly GCA_022664845.1). Taxonomy (NCBI): domain Eukaryota; kingdom Metazoa; phylum Arthropoda; class Insecta; order Zygentoma; family Lepismatidae; genus Lepisma; species Lepisma saccharinum. The sequence continues at coordinate 3,817 of JAGDQP010021361.1, forward strand.
TTGAAGGAACCAACAGTGATACGTAATAACAAGTGATGTTCTCTTTCTAGGACTACTTTCTACTTCTTGTATATTGAAGATACAACCATGTCCAGAAAATTCTCTGTAGAAAACAAGTTTTATAAAACTCGGTACATCCATTGAAAATTTACATCACAAGAAACATAATGAGACTTGAGAATATGTCTCTTTAAATTATGCTGAAACCGTATTGTTAAAATATTCATTGAAGGTTGTTTGTTTATTTTGTGTGGGTTACCTTTCATTTAAAGGGGAAAGAAAACACATTGCCATTTCTATGCTCGATGTTGTTTGTTTATCTCGGTGTCCTGGTATCTCCAAAATCCTCGATTCTGTCCTGGAATCAACGCTCTGGAGACTCACTGGAGAGAAACGTGCGCTGTATAAATTTTGCGGATAACTTTTACTTTGTTGAAGGTGGTTCAAGGTACACGTAGATGTAAACATGACTGGCTCTCTGCGCTGAATAAAAGAACAACCTGTTTCAAGCTTCTAAAGAAACGGATCTTATGGCAAGTATTAACTATGTCTGATACTGTTAGGTTTTGTAACTAAAAAGAAAGTCTAGAAACCCTCAATTAGAAGATTTCCTGAAATAGTATTTTTGTTTGTATACATAAGTGGAAAACATACGCTCTACCACAAAATAGAGGGGAAAGCGTTATACAGGTTATTATAAGTGGTGAATAGAGGAACCATGAATCTTCCCTTTTGGGTGAAAATATTCCTTGGGAATCTCCCCTTGAAAACCAACATTGCTCTATTGTAAAAATAAGTTTCTTCAAATTGCAATAAAAGTTCTTTCTTATCTGTGGACCGAGAAACAATTTTTTTTTAAAATAAGACATAAATATTCTCACTTAATTTAAAGTGAGAGCATGCGTGTTTGAGAATGATTTCACATATCTTAATTCCAAATTGGCATATTCTCATTTTCAATTAAATAAAAAATGTTGATATCTCATTTCTAAGAAAATTGTTTTTCGTGCACAAATAGGAATGTTTATTTTTCCTCAATATTAAGAAACAGTTTATTTACCGTGTGGCGTTTTACCCACCAATTATGTATTACTAATTCGTGTATCTGGTGCACACAATTTAATAAAGGCACCAAAGAAGAATTTCATCATAGAAAGACTTAGCACGCTTCCCCATTTCTGTCCTTGCTAAAACGAATGGATTTTTGTACATGAGCACGTGATTTTTAATTCATCCGCTAGATAGCTCTGGCATAGACCTCATATTCTATTATGATGTCAGAGCTATCTAGCGGATGAATTAAAAATCACGTGCTCATGTACAAAACATAATAAGTTTTAGTGCAGACAGAAATGAGGAAGCGTGCTAAGTCCATCTATTATGAGGTCTATGATTTCAGTAACACTCCTCTTCACTATTGATGCCGTGCTAAGGATCGCAGATTTATCTAACGAAGTTTATACTTCTGTATTGACAAATTTCTGGCCAGAGGATATACAAAATTGTATTCCCCGCAACAATAATTGCCACTATGTAGTCGTTTATTATATCCAAATGTAATTGATGACTCTGGAGAATCAAGTAGTTGTTCTAAAATTAATTTGTTAGTTTTGTTTACATCTTTTGTCTACTAACTTTTCGTTTACATCTTACATTTCCTGCAACGAGAAACCATAGCACCTTTCAAATTCATAGTACTAATCAGAGATAAAATCGTGTCACTTTTGGTAACGAAACTTGACTCGGACACAGATGACCTGTTCCGAAATTTGACGCGAATGGTCCTGTCTTGATCCGACTGACTCGTGAACTGTTTTCAACTAAATGACCAGAGTTACGCTGTTATCAAGATACCAGATGATCAAGTCTTGACCCATTTGACCCGGTAATCCAATCTTGACCCAGTGAGCCGGTTTCTACTCTATTTGATCTAGCCTTCTTCCCGTGGTATGAATAAATTTATTGCCGTTTGTGACATTCATTGAGAAGTGAGATCATGTATCTTAAATTATATGTAGAATACCTATTTACTGTATGTCTAAATATGATTCCTTAATCACCTTATGAACAGAAAGGAACACAATTATATTGTTAATGAACTAGTAACTTTCGGGGTCGTACTTTTCACGCTCTAGAGACTAATATTCCATGTCTTGGTCACCACTAAAAGATACACTGTACAAATTCAAGGAAAGGAAAGAATTAAAAATCTGTGCTTTGCCCTCAGGATCAAAATTTGGTCACCGGATCACAAGCGTAGATCCGGTACAAAACTTGAGCCAGTGTCCTTTTTCAGCTCTGGTAAGAACGTTAGGTAGACGTGTATGTAAGTTATCAGTACCGAAATTAAATTAGAATAACATTTGTTTTAGCTATTAAGAAAGGAGTTAATAACACTCTATTGACAGTAACATATTTTATCTGTGAAATTACTTAAATACACGTAAATACACTTACCTCTTGTTTCTAGGGCATAACTATTAAATCTTCTAGTTCCATCCAGTTAGAATTTCTGAAAAGAAGGAAAAGTTTGGTAAACTATTAAAATTATAATTACATCATTATGCTAAGCAAGTCAGAAAGAATGCATTTGTGTTCACAATATTTCTGTATGTTTAATTTTGTTTTTAAAGAGAAAAACATATTTTAAACATATGCTCTGTACCTTTTAGGCAACATGTTTAAGTTTTATATGATTTAAAAAAAAAACAACTATGGTTGGACAAACTGAAAAGGCTTTCAGAGAGATTCCAGTGTATAGAGCTGAAGCACTCCATATTCTACGTTGCGTGATGGCTGGACCACTTTTGACATACAAAAACAATTTACGCTTGAGAAGAGTTTGTTAAGTTATGACATCATTTTTTCTGTAGCTGCTGGTATGCAATGTTCTCGACAAACAAATCATCTTCATCAATGTGTGCGTAACATTTCGAGATACAAACTTATTTTTAAAGTTATCTGATCAAAAGTTCCTGAAAAGCTTTTAGCCCGCTGTTTGTATATTTCTATTCTAATTATGTATGCACCAGTGAATTGGAATAACGCAGATTGGTGTTGTCAGCTACGAAATATTCCAACTAACGGCAGGTTTCTGTGGGAACGAATGAAAGTGGAAGAGAACGAAGTTGTGAAACAGTGAACTAACTTTATAAGTAGAAGATAAAGGTTCATTTTTGTTTTCAACCAAGTCAATTTAATGTTCTGTTATTGAAACAAAAGAGAAACTTTTCAACAGATGGCATTTCCGTTTCCAACAACATTATTTGATGAGTTTCTACAGTTTATGATTTTACATAATTACAACAGATTTACATATTTCTTGCAAACAAATCTATCGATGGTTCAGAACACTTTCTCGACAAAACTTGACAGAGGAGAAGTAGGGTACATCACGAAACCTCCAGAGAGCATGATTAAAAGTGCTTTAGTCCATAAAGACGGAAGCAGTGACCAAATGTTTGATTCAAAAGAATCTTTATAAAGGGTAATCCAAGTCTGAAAACACACGTTTATTTATAAAACCCTTGAAAAATGGAAAACAAGCACACTTTAATGAATACTGGATACTATCAGTTAAAGAGTACATTTTTAATGGCCGCCATCTTGAAGTCGGCAATCTTGAGTCCTGTTCGACTTTTTATCAATGCAAAGGGGGCATCTAACGTCAATCTCAGCCCGAATGCTACCATAAATACATTAGTGAAGTTAGTTTTGTCAAAAATTTATTTTTCAGAGAGATAATAAGATGTGACTTTAAGATGGGTATTTGACTCAAATGTCTGGAAATTCTCTGTTCATTTCTTGCACTCTTTCAAAAAGAATGATAATGCATTTCACCCAGTGTCTATTCATGTATATTTATTTTCCATTATTTCAAGCGCTTTACAAATAAACATGTGTTTCCCTACTTGGATCATAATATAAGCGCTTATTCTTTTGAACCAAAGTATCGGCCACTGAGCCCGCCATTATGGATTAAAGTAATTTTAATACTGTTTTTAGGAACTTTCCTGTTGTACCCTACTCCTCTGCTAAGTTTGGTCAAATAAAGGTTCGGAACCATCGATAGGTTTATTTGTTAGAAATGGGATATCCTGTTAATTACCGATCATCAACACCAACAACATTTATTTACTAATTAGTAACAGTAGTCTGCATTAAAATTTCTTTCTTAGCGAGCACATTTCTAACTGTGCCCCACACAATGAATATGCAAAATAGTTTTAAACCATTGAATTTGAGATTCGTCACTGCTGACTCTAAACTGATTGAGTCCATAGCTTCCACGAACCTGCAGTAAAGCGTGCAAGATTTTTATTTTCAGAATTGACTTCAGAGTTGCAGGGCTGCGGAGAGCCCACTTGGAAACATTTCCGGTACGGCACAGAACTTTTGCTTAAACAGAAGTTTTGAGTAAACAGAACTTTTAAGTAAACAGTACTCTCGCGTATACCCACCGCTAATCGGTGGGCTGCGCCTCCCCGCGGTTAACGCCACCCAGCTCCCTTTAGATGCACCCTCGATCTTGCACACCTTGCTATCGCTCGATGTGCATCTTCCCCTGGTGGGTTTATATACATTCTAGTTTTTAGTGGCCTCTTTTAAAATTATAAATCACAACTTTTATTAAAATTATCTTTTGTGTATTTACATAAAAAACGAAGAAAGATTAATTTTCTTTAAAAAAATATGTAAAACGTCGACGCCAGGTTTCGAACTCGGGACCTTTAGATCAAGTTCCCGACACCTTTACCACAAGACCAAACTGCAGCTGCCAGATTGAGCGCTTCTCGCTGTTACTTATAGTTTAAGATAAACGAGAGTGGGCTATTCGTACCGGAAGTATTTCCAATATGACTGCCAAGCCGTGCAGGTAGATCTGAAAAAGAATCTTGTGTAAAGTGCACATTCTTCTGTTTTGGTGTTCTAATAACTTTGGTTTTGAATCGAGCTTTCCAGTCAGTTAATATTTTAGTTTGCTTTTTTTGTTTTTTCAGTACACAAAGTTTATATCGAGGTTATTGGAGTTTACGATTATTACATAACTTCAAAACGAAGAGAATTCATTTGTACTTCGATGTTCAAGTGTATATTTTTACGAGCAGAGATAATTAATTCAACGTAAGGATCAATAGTGGCTGTAATCATACAACAAGTATGTATGTTTTACTGTATTTTCTTAAATTGGCTTGTTGCAGAGAGTTTACTCATGGTTTATGGACCTACGTACATTATGCTTGATTCAGGTATGAGCTGTTACCGCCTATTCAATTCATTTTATCTTATCTTATCAGGTATATGAGCAATTTATCACATGAGAAATATTTGTAAATTGGTCATATGTCTCATAGTACTTATTAAAGGATTATAAGTTCATGTTGCTGCCTTTCTCTACTGCTAGAAATATACGTAATATTAATATATTCATATCTGGGCTTTACTTTAGAACCAATGTCCAGTTTGCCAATGAACTTTCGTATGACCGCTGCGCTTAATATTTTACTGTTGTTCATCTCTTTATAGCTTGTTGGTAATTGGTTATATCTAATACAATTCACAAGTGTATTTTTACTTAAATTATTGTATCTCTGTATGACATTAAACATATTCTGTGCAATATTTGATGTCACACAAGCTTGGGAGACGTAAACATCCTAATTATTCAGCTTTGCTGCTACACTGCGAATGTGATTTGTTATATATCTCTTTAATAAGCTAAGGCACATTAGTTTTCCATGTAGATAAATGATATTGCTAACGGCTTATGACAACTGTGGCTTTCGTAGGTAATTAAAAATCAGTGCGAAAATGTTTACATATCTCATTCTATTTACCCTGCCACGAATACTCGACATACGTATTAACATACACATACACACACAGAGAGAGAAAGAGAGAGCGAGAGAAAGAGAGACAGATTTATAAGTATTTATATATTGAAAATGGAGAAGAGGAGGAGAGTGAAATATAATAATTTGTACAAAAATAAAACTTGCATATAAACATCAAAAATTAAATTAAACCGCTTTGTAAATGACATTCCATTACTTAGCTCTAAGCGTTTGAAAATTTGAACTTGTATAAATGATGCATAAAATGAAAACTGTTGCTAATACGACGGTTCATAAAAGTGTTGTTATGACTAAAAGAACATTGTATCCATCCATCTTAGTACCACAACTAAACACTACAAGGCTCATTTTCTTGTGTACTCACCCTTTGTAGTTCATGCATTTGTCCAACTATTAAACAAGCGTAATAATTTTATCGTCATGAAGTTGACCGCAAGTAAATTCAATCAGTCCGGAGCAGAATGTTGACAATCTTGTACATGAAAGATCACTAAATATAAGTGAAAGTTTCCCGACGTTCATGAATAGTGAATCATATATGTGCAGAAACATAAACAGATCACAATTCAAAAGGCATGCACGTTCTTCCATCATTAAACGAACGGCAAAACTTCGTTTAATGACATCTTCCTCAACCACTTCGACAAATTAGTGATAAATTTGCATAAACCGAATAGTTTTAGGTATATGTTCAGAAAAGGGAAGACAGATAATATGTAACGGTTGGGAGCATAGGAAATATTAATGGAACATAGTAAAACAAATTGTTTCTTCAGACAGAGAAAAAAGGACTTGTCTGTGCACCGAGAAATAATTTTCATAGAAATGGTATATCAGCATCCTCATTTGTTTTAAAAGAGAGTGTATTGGTTTCGAAATGAGATAAATCATCTCATTTACAAACCAACATCATATTCTCATTTGCCATTAATTGAGGATGATGATATCTCATTTCTCAGAAAATTCTTTCTCCGTGAACAGATAAGAGCTTTTCTCTCAAGTTCGAGGAACCACTTTAACTGTGTACTTTTCAAAACACATTGACGCAGCAACTAATTCACTCAATGGCTTGGAAATGACTTGACACATGAAAAGGTTTCATTTCATGTAGCCAATCATAGTCCACGTTTCAAATATCCTTTTCTTTCGCACCAGAAGTGGTTTTATGAAAGCTGGTTCAGTCCCTGTTCGGGCGCCATTTATATCTGTTGTGGAATTTTTTGTATAGATAGAACAAAGATGTGAAGACAAAGGGCATATGAATGCACTTTTCATTCTGTTATAGAAATAAAAGTGACAGAGATATAGAAATTCTCGAACAGTTTTATCAGTTATCTGACGTTTTATGAATATTAAAAACAACAACTTTTAATTCATCTTTTAGTTATCGACACACGTAATAATATTTTCAAAGGTTGTTATTTTTCACAAATTCTTTCGGAATAACTTTTCCGAGGGAAACTTGTTTACACACCTCAGGGAAAAATTTTGTTCTTTCAGGGAATATGAAATTATTTCCATATCTTGTTACTATTTGTAAGAAGTTTTCAGTGTTGTAAACTTGGATCTCTGCGGGAGAACACTTCTTTTGCCGGTTACTTCTGAAAGAAAGACTGTACAGACGCAACAGTCCTTAATGAGGAAAAACTAAAAACCTTAATTTGCCATCCGGATCACCAGGTGAAGCCGGACCATAATAGCCCAAATCCAAACTTTAATACGATTAACCGTGTACCCGTTTCAGCTCTGATGAATTTGAATTTTGAATTTTGAATTCTATTCATGATCTTTTCGCACCTAAGGTTCAAGTTGGGAAGGGGAGGGGAAAGGATTCGGGAAGGTGTCGGCTAGGACCTATGTTGAAAGGTTTCATTCTGGCATTTACCTGTTGCTACTGAAGAAACCCCTTCGATAAACCTCAGCCAGGAAGATTGCCCGCTCGCATTGAACCCACAACCTCTCGAATGCTACGCCAACGCTCTACCAATGAGCTACGGCGGCTCAGTCACAGCTCTGATAAGTGTTACTGTGTAGCAAGAACACACTGCTATAAAATCTCAGAGTTGTCAATGTGACTATTAGTTTGTGTTGTCTGCTAATGTTTTTCCACTGTATGAATAATGGCGGAGGAAATATTTGGTGTGTTGAAAATTGGCAACATGTTCTGATCTCTTTAACTGATGCACTAGCATTTTCAACTTTAATCACACACAACTAACACAACCGTCGTTAAACTCTTTCATAGTAGGTTATCTGTGTACCTTCATACATGAGACATAGAGTTTAGCAGATGAATACTTAAAGACCAAAACAAACCAAATAATTAATATTAAGTACTACCGAAAATAGTTTGGTTTAGGAGTTACAGAGAGTCCAAATAAGATTTCTTTAATTTCAAAATGGAATATTTCTTGATATATCATTAAACGATGTATCAAAGACAGATAACAATGGAAGTCGATCTTTATCAGTGGAGTTGATATAGAAGTTGAAGTGTTGTCTCTTCGGATTGGCAGCATTGCCAACCTTCTAAAAAGTTTTAATTTTCAAATAGTACTGCATCGCTTTTGTTGTATATTTTTTTAAAGTATTAGTGAAAATAATCATCCAATGTGAAGCAGAAAACGCAGTGTAGCAAACTATGAAAAAACACGAAGATTAAGGAACATTTTAAACATTTCGCCTCGGATGGTATTCCCAGTTTGTAACACTGCATTCGCTGTTTCGCATAGAATATTTATCTTCGCTATAAGTTGAGGTGACACATATTTTTTTTATAACAGGTTGGCAACATTTTTAACGTGATCCGACTGATAATATACACTCTATTGATCCAAACCTACTTCTAATAACGAGTGTTTTCTTTCATGGTTTATTTGAGAATACTTTATTTATCATTTCATTGAGTCAATTTTGTACCCGATATAGTACCGCCTTTATTTCATAAACGAAACGATATTCGACAAGAAGTTTGTATGAACTTATTTTTTCAATCTAGTGTTACGTTTTCGGGTACACCATATTACGCCACATAGACTGGACTGCACGACCGTCCAAACAGGACTATAGCCTCTCAGACTGTTAAATTAAGTACATTCAATAGCGAGTTAAGGAAGTTTGGTGTATAGCCTATCTTAGCCGTATGGCTGACGTTCGTGACTAAATTCCGCCATCATCTTTATTGGAAGAGCTCCCCAGTTGTTCTCTGAATGCTGAGTCTATACATTCTTAACGTCCACCAGGAAACGAGAAAAGGGCCTCCTACACTGAAGAAGAGCTCTGTACTCAGCAGACCATGCAGAAGCCTCCTGTATATACGAGAACAATGGAAGGTTGTAAATAGGCCTAGAAAATACTAGGACAAATAAAGTAGACCAATGTTTCATCTCTCTTTGTCTCTTATATGAAATAGTTTTTGTTTTTAATTCTTGCATTTCATGATAAGAATTAATTGCTTCCGTTGTACGACAAGCATTACCATTTCTCTAAATAGTCTTTAAGTTATCTCATCTGTTTCCAAGTTTTGTATGATAATATAGAAACCGCTAAATACAAGAATGTCTGCGACGTAATTTCCCAGATGGATGGATGTTAGATTGTCGCACTCTCTTGGGCGTAATTAATTCAATGTCTGGGAGAGGAATATCCTCTACGGGAATTCAATTTAATTGTCTCTCTAGTTCAAGGAACAACAAAACGCAGTTAAAATGACACACCTCTTGCAATTGAAATATTTTCCACACCAAGAAACAAAACATTGTTTGAAGATGACAGATGCTATGGTGGATATTGCGTCAATATATTACACACAAAAAGAAAAGCTGTTCAATATTAGCCTCTCCCTTAAAAGATTTATTTTTTTGAACGTATATAACTGGATGTGTTTCTTATTAAATATACGAGGGTTCTTCAGAGGTATATCTTCGTTGAAATGTGAAGAGATAAACACGAGAAACAAGAATGTCAAAATGTACAAAATTTACTTTCATATCTCTGCTACGTCTCCACCACGTTTCATTTGCATTCATACTCTGGTTTATATGAAGCACCACCATTTGTATCTCTTTCTCAAAAAAAAAAAAATTCCGCTTGGATGGTAAGATTCATCATGGACATAAGTTCGTTCTTCTTGGAAAACATGGACGCCCTTTCTGTACAGAGCAGACTCTAATTAACTGACTTCTTCTGTACATTACATACACTCTGCGATGATAACGTACAATCCATCAGCTTGAAGGAATCAGGTGAGAGAACGAAGTTCACACTTAAAAGGATCTTTAATTTCACTATCCATGTTCAAAACTGAGCACGGCCAAAATTTATACCAAAGCGTCTGAGAGTCTGTTCTGTACATGAATAGCGTCGAAGCTTTCAAGAAGAACAAACTAATATCCATGATGAGACTTGCCATTCAGGCGGAAGCTTTATGTGAGGAAGGGATATAAAAACTGGTGCTCCATTTAGACCAGTGTCAGTGTCAGAATGCGTTTGAAACATTGTGGAGAAGTACCAAAGCTATGAATGTAACATTTGTATATCTTGATATTCTTATGTTGCTCTTGTTTATCTCTTTACATCTCACCAGAAGTTAATTTCCGTATATCATAAGGGTTGATCGTGAACACGACCGTGTTGAGCTGTAGCAGACAATTCTCTTGCATGGCTACGTGATGGCTTCCTGTAGATGAGGCACTTGGATTAAGTCTGAGTATTAATGAGGAGCAAGAATGCAGATAATGGTAATTAGAATATCGAAGCCAACGGTTATTTAGTGACTAATGGAGTTAAGATGAAGTACTGAAGAAAACGAAGGAGTCGAAAAGTTGGGCACTATTCTGTGAAGCCATAGAAACACGGAGATGTTAGCCTGTATTGCGTTACTACCGAAATCTTTGTTCGTGTAACGTTGTTAGTTTTGTAATTTATGTATTGTGTAGCATATGAATGCTTTTTGATGCTGAAAAACACATGTTTGAGATTTCATACATTAAGTGAATGAACTAACTTAATTGATGATGCCTTTAATTTATGGGAACACCAAATGCCATTATCATGGTTTACATCCGAGCAGAACACCTTTAGAACCATTTAGAAACTATCAACAAGCTTTCGCACGCTGAGGTTTGTCTCTGAAGTGATTTTCCACTCAAGATAATAGCTCCAAGACTAGATTTAATTTAATTATCCGAGAACCTATGCAATGTACGAGTCCTAGTATGACATTCTCATTTAAAAAAAAAACAGTACATACCCAGTGTTATGGGGCTAGTATTCAGTAGTCTTTAGAGAGGAGATCTGTACGTGTGTGCGGCTGGGGAACTTCTACAAGCGGGCTCGCTCATAACAGTACAAAGATCCGGGTTCTCTCACCTCACTCCTTCCATCTGTCTCTCCCTGGGTGACTAATGCTTAGTATAGCCTGATACGTACACCTATAAAAGAGGCCGAAGACTGGCCTCTTTCTCTATCTCCTGGACCCGACGACGAGACGTTGCTACTCACTTCCGGACGTTCTGATTCCTAATCCTACGATCCAGTATGTTAGTTTGAACTTACAAAGGACCATATCCAACTCGATTGTTCTGAAAATATGTATATAAGGTGAATGATGGTCGGTAAGAGACATAGTAATAATGGTTTTAGATGTTCTTTTCCAGTTATTGAAATATGGTGGCTCAAATTGAGAATGAACATATGTCAGTCTAGCGCACAACGTAATCTCTAGAGAATAAACGTGTCTGACGTCGGAATAGTACACTAACAATAAGCGCAATCTCAACTTACAATTTAAAGGTTCTTTTCAATATAATGTCAAATATAACTCTTTATCACTTATCGGCAATAATGTGGTTGAAAGAAAATGGTCTGACATGTGAGCATAATATTATCCAACAATACGTGCACTTTACGATGGCTGCTTCTTCTCACTCGTTTATGATGCGACACAGACATTTTTCAGTTTGGAACATAGTCTGGAATACATTTCGGAAATCCTTCATTTGTGTTCTGTTCATATATCGACATTTTTGACACGCATATTGAAACATATCTTGCAGCGCTGGTGAATGGAACTGGTGGTACCGCACACTACGGAATACAATTCCAATATAAATATGCTATACATGTAATTTTGCTGTCGTGTTCAATCGTGGGTGTAATCATGAGTCTGAAAAACTTCCAATCTGGGAACAGCATTTTGTACTGCCTGAGAAATACACGCCAAAACGTTACACAAAACTTTTTTTTGGAGGAATGACTTCTGAGTGAATGGTATTGGTATCTAATATCTGTACTATTTCCTCATCCTTAAAAATATGTTCATCTGTCTGCCTCCAAGAATTCAAAAATATTAAACTGTCGTTGATAACATCAGGAATGAACGTATTGTGCATCCATCTTTTCACATGATTATTTGTGAATTTACCTGGCGTACTAATATCTACCACAATATTAAAAGGAGTTTCCCGTGTTAATATTTCTATTATTTTGAGGCCAAAATTACCTTTAGATTCTTGAAAGCAGATATAAAGGTATGTCGCAAGTATACCAGCTAACGAAATAAGAGTTTGGACTATATGCAAATGTGTGACACATGTCACAGATTGTACACTTCGCATAAAAAAATGCAACTATGAACGCCGTCCAATTAAAGCCTCCTGGTCCTATAATCGTGTCTGATAAAGAGATCTCTCTCTCTCTCCTATCCTCCCGCTCTGTCGCGTAACGAAGGGTAGCAAGCAACATGAGCACACTTTTTTTTTTTTACAAATATACATGAATTAGTACCGATGAAATCAAAGAATAAATGCGAGATTAAACAATATACATAAGATGATGCAGAAAATAGTTTAAACACACACAACAGATGCATGTCTGTTAGACAGAGACATAGAAGTGAAAGAGAGAGAAAGGGGAAGAGAAAAGAAGAAGATGAGAGAGAACAGGTAAGAATATCGAATGTAAAGATAATGAAACATCAAAAGAACTTAACATTATTAAGTACAGTTCCCAGTGATCCAACAGCAAGACAGAAGTGATTATTGGATTTGATATTTTTACGGCAATTTAAATATGTAGACAGGTAGTTTAAAAATTCATTACGTCACTCTCAAAATGGCGACCAAATGGTTAAAAAAAGATTGGTGATCATATAAAATTCTCATAATTTCCAGTGGAACTGGAGAGTTCTGAGACACATCTAAAATAATATCAAAAGGTTAACACACATGCTTTGTGTGTGCATAGTTCGGTTCCAAATACGGTAAGGTCCATTGAACGTAGTGGTTTGGCATACATTGTAACAAAACCAACAGGCACCGTAGGCCATCATTTCAGACTACTAATGGAAATCGAACATAAAAGGAAAATGAATAAGAACCCAATTCTTTTACCCGTATCCATTTCATGCCATCCCTGAAGGGAACGCTTTCACCAAGCATATACGTTTTCCTATTTGTGAGTTTCAAAGACGACTACAAGTTATTAATATTTTTAAAGTATGGCTCCATATCAATTACATGATTTCCTTTACTTGCTTGGATAATAATACGACGATATTCCTCTGGCAGGTAAGTATTTGGATGACGTCGCATTTCGTTCTTTATCCGATCACAATCACGATCGGAGTCCAAGTAGATGTGATCCATATCGGGGAATTTGTGTTCGATTGACTTGAAATAGCCTTTCAAAATCACGTATTGATGCACAGAAGTGATTTGAAAATTTTTATTCTGTCCAGCACATGAATATGTCCATATTACAAGAACTCACTAGGTTCGGGTATCCATGGTTCTGCGGTATAGAGTTTAAAT